>NQWY01024856.1:0-19712 GCA_019425655.1 Rhizophagus prolifer
TCTTAAAAGAAATTTATTATAATATCCAAAGTTTTATTCATTAAATGGATATTCAAATGGTTCTGGTGGTGATGCTTCTTCTTCTTCAGTAACTTCAGTTGCTATAATAAACATGTTCCAACAGGTGCACTTGGCAAAATTAATTCTTCAGGTTCATTAGGTGATCTATCTACCATCATCAGAATCCCACCAATTATACCCTAAAAATTACAAAATTGCATTAATAAATGATAATTGCTAGTCGATATGTTTATTCTATAATAAAATAATGACATACGCTTTTTACAGGAGTATAACGTGAATTTTCTTTAAATGTGATGTATTGCAACTGTGTTGGCAGAACACGTGCCATGTTTTCAAGAGTTTCATATGATTCTTCTTTTTTCTTTTTTCCTTTCTTATCCTCCTAAAAAAAACCATGTAAATAAATAATAATTAGAATAAAAAAAAGATAAATAAACCAAACCTTTTCTTCCTCTTTTTTGACATGTTCTGTAGTTTCTTTTTTTTCGTCCTAGGGCCAATTTAATTACATAAATTTATAACTTGTATATACTATATACCATATCCATTGCATCCATATTTTCTGTTCCTTTTTCCTTTTCAGATTTTTTAGCTCTTGCCTTTGTTTTTGCAGTTGTAGAAAGTACTGCAGTTGCTACCTATAGAGAAACAGTACCTTCTCTACAACATTAGTTGTTGGAGGTTTAGTAGTAGCAGGATACGCAAAAAGTGATGGTTTTGCATTAGAAGTAAATTCGAACTTTGGAATCTTTTACAATATAAAATAAATCAGTAAGTTTAATGTAAATATATCTAGCTGAAAAATACTGATTTTTACCTTCAGATCTTTATTTAAGCCAATGATAGCTGTAGGAGTAAAAGCCAAACTTAAGAAATGCGTTAATGGGAACCAATACCAAAATTGTGTGAATACAGCCATTCCTACAATAGCTGGCATATTTAAGTGACCTGATCTTGATTGCAATGAGATCGTTACATTACGACCACCTATTTCAAACAAAGATAATGGCAAATTAAAAAGAATACAACTTATATATAGCGATATTATTTTATAATTTCAAAATTAATTAAATACCAGCATCAATAATGCCTTGACCAAGAACAGCTCCAAATTTTGCCATTGCATCTTCATGTTTATCATTTATGATTTTCTCATATAATTTACGAGTTGGTGATACCTTTAAATATTATATGTTAGTAAAACTTAATAATTTCAGAATATATTTAAATAAGTCAAACCTTAGAATTAATAGCATCATTTTGTTGTATTAGAATCATAGCTAAAGAAATGAAAGCACCCTGTCGAACATAATCAACAGGATCTTTTGTCATTGGCTCCAAAAGTTCAATGGCTTCCTAATTAAGTAGGAATTAAAAACAGGGATAAGTATGTGAAATATTAAAAAGTTTAAATTTTGTAAGAAATAATAATACAAACCATTAAGCCAGTTCCAGCACACGAGATACCCAAAGCTAATGTGGCACCATACCGTACATTAGGATTATAACTCTCTGATAATAATTGGACTATTCGAGGAACTTGTTTTGGCGTTCTGAATAAGATAAATCCAAGTGCTGTAACAGCAGCACGACGTACATCATCATTGACATCACTTACAGCCACGTGTAGTAATCGCCGGATAGCTTTATTATTTCCAGTACCGCAATAAGCCAATGCAACTGTATATATACCACCGTACCGTAAAATTGGGTCCTAAAAAATTTTTTCAAATTGAATGATAGAAAACTTTTTTATAATACATCAAAAAATTTCTACATACTTTATCCAGAGTAAGCTGTTCAACTAAAGCATCTGCGGCCTCTTCTTTACCATACATGATAAGTGAAATCCCAATCGCCAAACCTCTAATAATTTTTTCATGTTGAGTCTCATGAGCATACTGCAACATTTCTCTGATAGCTTTTTTAGAAGCCGTTCCAAGCATAACGAGTCCCATTGCTAAACCAGCAGCTTCCCCTGCAACAGCGCTATCACTGAAAAGAACATCCTTGAGTTCCTCATATATTTCTTATGATTTATGACATAATAGTATCAGAACTAATTTTATATTTGTATATTTTTAAGGAATTAATAAAGCAATCAAATACCATCATTGCCCGTTGCCATTCCTGCAGCTGCAAGACCCAAACATGCTCCATGCTGAAGGACTTCGGTTTGGGTATTTTTTAAGGCATTTCTCAAATAATCAAGTACACCAGCGCCATGATTTGCATGAATGAGTCCCAAAGCAAATAAAGAACCGCCTTCTGAATAAGAACTTCCACTTACTCCATCTTGGGGTAAATAAGGTTGAAGCAAGGAAAGGCCTTGAGAAAGGTGCCCCTATTATAATTATGTAAAATAACTTTATAATGGTTTTCTAAATTACTCGTAATAGTCTCAAAACTCACTTTGTGTATTACACCCAAAGCTGCTGTTGCACTAAATTTAGACCAATTAGTAGCACGTGAAAGCCATTCCAAATTCTGACGAAGAAATTCGTCACTCGTTGTTCCAGCATGCATAAATGCATTTGCAAATGTGACGGCTGAATGGTACACCGAGTTCCGGGACTCTAATGCATTCTATCAATTAAAAATATCAATTATTTTGTCAATGGTAACTAACATGCAATCTTTTGTATTTTTGAGTATAAGTAAGTCTGTATGATTATTACGATATAAAAATTCTAAGTGCAATTTGATTGATTCTTCCCCTGAAAGTATACGTTGAATTTTCGCATATTTTTCATCAGTAGGACTCGTGGACTAATAAATAAGATTTAAATTTCAGTATGCATATATATTTGTAAAGTAATGTCACTGTAACATAATTACATATTCTTGATCATCAGTCTCCATTGCTTCACTGTCTGATTTTTCATGAGTACTAGTAAATGTACTAGTTAAGGGTAACTCTGAACCAACTTTTTGGAGAAATTCTTGAGTAGCGTTATCTTCGAGGTCAAAAGCGATCTGATACGCCATTAACTCTTACCTCATCTCCTTTTGAAACGAGATCTTTTAACAATATAGCTGCTTCGGTGGGTTTGTTTAAGTGAACATAACATTGGCTGATAGAAACATAATCGGGCTCCGCTAGATTTTGATATAATTTTACTAGCAGCAGTAAAACCTTAACCAAAAAAATTTTACTTACAGTTAACAATTGTAAAATGAAAAATTTTATTACAAATAAACTATACCTCATTTCTAAAATCTAAATTTAGTACTAATGTCATGCTAACTTCTAATACGTAAGCCAGGAGTTCCGAAGCCTGACCTTTAGATATCGCTTGTTCAATTATATCTAAACGACGGGCTTCTAGAGCAATTCCAATTGCCT
This sequence comes from Rhizophagus prolifer, assembly GCA_019425655.1. Lineage (NCBI taxonomy): Eukaryota > Fungi > Glomeromycota > Glomeromycetes > Glomerales > Glomeraceae > Rhizophagus > Rhizophagus prolifer. The sequence continues at coordinate 3,371 of NQWY01024856.1, forward strand.
ATAATAATGATCAAAAAAGCTATAAACTAAACCGAAATAATTCAAATAACTAGTAAAAGCTATTTTAAAATAAATACTTGTTTAAATTCACCGTCGTCATAACACCTCTGAAACATACGCTCAACTACGTCTTGTAGGCGCGGATCGATTTGAATATTACTAGTAGGATCTTCATATTGGTTTACACGCAAGGAAATATATTTATCTATACATTTAGCTAAAAAAGTTCTCACAAAATATCACGAAATCTAAATATGGACGAAAAATATTGAAAATTACATATAATAGTTTCAACGTATTCTGATTTAGACGACGCGTCAAACATATCTTCTGCTCCCAATGCAAATGTCAATGAATCATCAAACTCTCCAAGATGATAATAAACCTATAAACGAACAATAGCAATATGTAACTATATTAATTTTGATAATTTATAAATTTATATTTAAATCAACACTAAAACTTCACCATAATTCACTGACCTTAGATGCCACAAGAGCAGATAATTTTCTTTGAGGGAAAAATTCATCTTCGTAAAGAATTTCGCTATTTAAAGAGTAATTAATTTTTCTCTTGTAAATATACAAGCCTCAAATCAAGTATACTGATCAACTAACAATAATAAACAGTAGAAGAGTACAGTATCACGTAAAGCATTTGTTCATTTCAGTAGATACATACATTTTAGAGACTGCGTCCGAAATTTCAGCCCAGAATTGATCAACAATTGTATTTAACTTCTCAAGTGCATATATTTTAAGTTCTTCTTCCGACTCGTCGAGCAAAGCAATTATACCACCTTTTATTTGGAACCAAATAATTGATAAGAGTAAAATAATGTTACAAAAAATGGGTTAATAACTTTGAAAGCTTATGTTATACCTGCAGAAGTTAAACCAACCATCACGAACTATAGAACTTGCGGAAATGTTAAACTGAAGTCGATTCAATAAAAAAAAAATTTTTAACGTTACACAACGTTTGTACACGTAACGAAACGCGTAATCAATCAGGATTTATCTTCTTTAGTTCCAGCCGGAAAAGTTAATTCTGGCCAAATCAAATAAATCGAAATTTTTCCTTCGCCTAAAGAAGTTACATGATTCGACTCCCAGTCGGCATTAAGAAATCAACCAATGAAAGGCGACAAATTATGCAATCCACGTGAGTTAAAAAAAATTATGGTGAAGAAATTTAATTGGCTTACAAAATCCCGCTATAAAAACTCGATCCTTAAAAAATATCGATCCTCCTCTTTATCTATCTATTCACTTTTAAAAATAAAAGGTGTGTAATGTGAAAAGAACGTAATACATTTCGTTTATAATTTTAAATATATCATGACAAACGTTGTATTTTTGGAATAGATGGCTGGCGGCGTAACTGTAAAAGATGTCAATCCCCATGACTTCGTTAAAGCCTACGCTGCATATTTGAAGCGTGCAGGTAAATTAGAAGTGCCAAAATGGGTTGATCTTGTAAAAACTGGTCCATATAAAGAATTGGCTCCTTATGATCCGGATTGGTTTTATATTAGGGCCGGTAGGTGGTTTTTTATCAAATATTGATATTTTTTTATCTTAAATTTATTTGATCTGGTTCGATCGAAATTTTGGTGAATTCTTATTTTTAGCTGCTGTTGCACGACACATTTATCTTCGTAATGGGGTTGGAATTGGTGCGATAAAAAAACTTCATGGAGGTCGTAAAAGAAGAGGAACTCGTCCCTCTCACCATGCCAAATCATCAGGATCTGTTGCTCGTAAAGTTCTCCAAGCTTTAGAAAAAATTAATGTCTTAGAGAAAGATCCTAAAGGGTAGGATATTATTAAGTGATTACAATTTATTTTATTTGTGAATAAAAACTAAAAAGTTTTAAATAATTTTAGTGGACGTAAGATCACTCAAAATGGACAACAAGATCTTGATCGTATCGCTCAAGCATGTCTTTCGGTGACGGAAGAATCATAAAAATTATTTTAATTATCCTAATTTATATGTAAATCAAAAACTTTATTTCAATATGAGCGAATCAAAGAACGTAAGAATTAATCGCTTACATTTTGTTATTTCAAGCGGCGAGTCAGGTGACAATTATCACGAAATAAATACAATTTTCAGCCAAAATTGAATTTAATTTAATCTTCGTATTTTAGTTTTATAACATTATTATTAAAAGAAAATCCTAAAAATTCTTAAAGCTAAAACTCATAACGCTAATATTTTTGTCAATAAAAAATCCTGGTTTGTTCGACTACCGTACTAGTATTACAATTTGACAAAAAACAATGGCTCGGCTTGTTTGTTTCCTCGTCGATTCATCGAATTGCTAATAATCACATACACTTTCATAGGTCAAATTAACAGAACCTCGACATCATGCGAAGGAAAAAAGAGAAAGTTCTAGACAGAGATACTGCGCTTTACAAGTCACGTGAATGAGAGGTAATAAAGACACGTGTGGTTTGCGCTCTAAAGATATAACCATTCGTTGACTATTTTCATATTGATCTCAATTTCTTAACCCGGCATTGTAGAAAAAAAATCAACATTCCATTTTCGCAATGCCACCAAGAAGAGGAAGACCCCCAACTCGTAGAGAAAACTTTGCTCGTAGAAATAATGATAATAACCAGTCTTCTTCTGAGGCTACTACACAAAATGACGACCAAAATGTTCAAAGAATTAGCGGCAGACCTAGGGGTAGGCCTAGAGGTGGACGTTCACGAGGACGCTTTCGAGGAGTACGTTCACGAGACAATTCACAAGGTCCAATACATATAAACTTATCTTCTCAAAGTGAAACTTCCGTTCAACCAGATAACTCATCAAGAGACGAAGTCAGTTCAAATGGACCAACAAATCCTCAAGAACATAGGCGCTCTAGAGGTCGTCCACGTGGTAGGATTAATCACACAATACACATTTCGACGCCGCAAACAGCCACACCTGAGGTATCACAACCAGAAATTAACCTATCGAGAGAAGAAAATGATGACGTTACACTTCTTCAAGAAGTAGTTCCACCTCATGGTATCCGCCGACCTAGAGCTCGTCCACGTGAGAGCAGGACTTCGCAGACAAATGATGTCTCTCAATCAGATGTAAGGGACGAAGTTAGCTCAAATGATGATGTTACACTACGTCCGAGAACATCACGGAGAATTATTTCACAGGTCCATATAAGTCAAGAAACTATTGATCCTGATGTTAGGGAAAATGAATTACGTGGCGATCCTTCTCATATTCGTGATGATTCGCATGAAGCAGCTGTTACTACGTCTCCTGATGATTTGCGTGAAGAAGTTGTTGCTGCTATTACAAATATTACTGATGATTCACGTGAACATGTATCTTTAGAGAATGACGATGATGAATCTGAAGATGGAGGGGATCCTGAGGCACATATAATAGAAAATGAACAAGATCGATGGAGGAAATTTGAGATTGGTATGAAATCGAATAGGAATCATATGTCCGTTACTAATTCAGTCACAACTAATATTAATGTCGTGGATTCTACACGTCAACAAAGACTTTCAGCTTTTCTTAAAGCTGCACCAAGGACTAGAACTTCCAAATGTTACGAGGAACTTGACAATTCATTAAAAAAAGTTGCGGAGCTATTGGATAGAAATGAAGTCGAGAATGCTTTTAGTTGTCTCCGACAAATATCTGGATCTCATGAATATATCGTGTTTCAAAGATTTGATAAATATAAAATATGGAATAAGCTATGTGAAAAATATGGCGCAAATGAAGAAATTATCGATGAATTTCTAATCGATGATGGAAAGCCATCGCCCCTCTTTTTACTATTAATCAATGGATTAAGGACAAAATTAGACGATATCCTAACCACCCCACATTTAGTGGACTCAAATTGTGCAAAAATTTATTTCCGGGACGTTTTAAATAAAAAAATTAAAATAAAATTTATCTCGAATAGCGAGACAGAAACTTATTTAAAGAAAGCATGGCCCTATCGGAGATTTAAAAATATAAATGAAAGATTAACTCGTAGAGTAGCGAACAATGAAAGTGGAGGAAGTTTGGATTCGAATCGGTTCGATTCTGATTCTAGTACGTCGGCAACAAGTGATTTAAGCTACGTAACGGAATTTTCAAATATATCGGATGAAAATCCTCTTGATTCAAACAATCAAGAAGTAATTAATAATAATAATGAAGAGAATGTCACTAACCAAGATGTTATTAACCAAGATGTTATTAACCAAGATATTGTTAACCAAGATGTTGTTAACCAAGACGTTGTTAACCAAGATGTTGTTAACCAAGATGTTGTTAATCAAGATGCTGTTAATCAAGACGTTGTTGATCAAAATACCGGTAATCAAGATAACCAAGATATTATTCCTGACGGAGATCCTCTCGATCCAAGTCATTGGGAGGAAGAAACCAACAATGACGAAAGCGTTTTAGAACCAAATATCGCATCTGATGATGATTTTTCCGATTCAAGCGGATCTGAACATTACATTTTTTGGTTTATGAAAAACGGTACCAAGAAGAAGATATCACCGGATTCAACCGTTTATACGATTATTCATAGTTATTTAACAAAGAAAGAGATCTGCACATTAAAAACTGACGAAATATTTGAAAAAGAATATGTTATTTATTTCGAAAGGGTAGAGGACGGTACATATGAAAATGACAGTGATTTTCCAGAGAATTTTGAATTTAATGATCAAACACGCCTTATTCTAGATGTTATGAAAAATCTCTATAATACTTATAACAGAAACGTTATAGATAATTATGACCCTGATATATTTCGAAGTTCTCAAATAATTCAAAAATTGAGACCGTTCGAGAAGAAATTAATAAGTCGCATTACCGGATATTATCCAAAAGTGATCGTTACGCTTTTGAACCATTATGGATTCTTATTTGATGGTTTTTGTCGCCACAAATATTTTATTAGAAACCTTTTTGGACTTAGGAAAGTGCCAAGAGGTTTGACTCCAAATCTAATTGACACGATTAGAAATAAAAAACTATTACCGAAAATTAAAAAAAAAGAGAATGTTCAAAAGGAAAGTTTAGCTAATTGGACACGAGAAAAATTCCATAGATATGCAGATGCAAAAACAACTTTTGGAATTACTTTCGCAGGAGAAATGGGAATAGGTGCAGGGGTTACTCGTGACTTCTTCACACAGATGTCCCACTATTTTCAAATTGTTGGGTCCAATATGTGGACTGATCTTGAAACCTCCCCCAACCCTGATGATTATGTAACTAATGAGTACGGCCTATATCCGACATTGTTCGATGAAAAATACGCTACTTCTGACGAAGGAATTCGCGTGCTTAAGGATTTCTATATTCTTGGAATGCTAACTGCCAAATCGTTAGCTGACAAACAAATAATGGAAGTTCCACTAAACAAAATATTCCTAAAGAGGGTTATTTTTGGAGTACACCCATCTGTAGAGCTTTCTAACTACGATTTTACAAAAGTTGATGACCAAAATCGCAAGGACATGAAAATTAAAAAATTACTTGGGTTGATCAATCAAATTAATCCGACAATCACAAAAATAGCGCATCATCTTCAAGATATTCAGAATAATTTTTCTGATTGTTTGGAAAGTTTTTACATTCCGGCTGGTCGTAGTTGGCACCAAAATAATCTGGTGTCTATTGATCTTCCAGAAACGGAGACACATAATATTTTTTATTTATATTTAAATAAAATTAAAGAAGTTGTATTTGAAACCGGAATCCATGAACAGATAAGTAAATTTAGAGAAGGTTTCAATCATGTCTTTCCCCTTGATCATTTAAAAAATTTCTATACTGTAGAAGAAATACATAAGGTGGTCTTTCATAATAAAAAAGAGGATTGGTCAGCCGATGTCATTCGTCGCGCTTTTTTTGTTAATAATGAAAGTTTTAGAATCGAAGTTGATAAGATTTCTCAAATTTTATCAAAATTTAATATTGACGAACAACGGAAGATGCTCCGCTTTTTTACCGGGTCGACGAGACTTCCTATCGGTGGATGGACCAAATTAAAACCTGAACTGGCTGTCATCGAGGACCTCGGAGCCTATCCGATTGGTAGGACATGCTTTAACAAACTGTCTATTCCTCGAAATAATAGTCTTCAGGAACTAGAAGAAAAGTTGAAGTTAGTGATCAACAATAGTGAAATAGCAGAACGAATCGACAGAGAGTAAGTTTTTCAAAGAAAAATATTCTAAGTAATAATATATTTTAAATTTACAAATAAACCTGATCTCAAATTATTATATCTGAAAATAAAAATTGTAATAATTCAATAATAAATCAACATTATATTTTATTTTGTTTGTAAAAACTGATATACAAATAAATTAAAAAGTACAAAATTAACAAAATCTATTTTGAACTCAATTGTGCAATATAAGCATCTAACTCTTGCGCAATTATATGGTCCGTACATTTACTTTGAATTTCCCTGAAATAAGGAAATGAATGAGCAAATACATCATGTAAAAGAATTATAAAATTTACCCAAAAAACATTACAAACCTCAATAATTGAATATCTTTTAATGCAAGTGCTTCCTGTCCTGCCGCCTTGAAATCACCTATTTTGATATATAAACCCGGTCTTACAGCAGGGTCGCATTTTGTAATGTATTTTATAGCTTCTTTATGTTGTATAGCTTTAATACATTCTTCCACAAATGGCTAAAAAAAAAGATAAAAATTTGATAATTACAAACACCGTATTTAAATAATTTCAATAATGATCTTACCTCATATCCGATTGGAGATTTTTTCGATTTTGAAAGGCGTTCTAATTCAGGCCAATCTCTCATCTCCACTAAAGCTTTTAATTTAATCCACCAAAACCTATGTCATCATTCAAAAGTTAAACAAATCACTTTTTTAATGGATAGATTTAATAAATTTACCTTTTATCAGGAATTTTGAAATCTGATTTGAGTTTATTTGCTTTATTGGAATTATTGGTAGTAATACACTTGTGAACTGTTTCACTCAAAGGTAATCCTACCAACTGTTGGTTCATTTCCTTTTCAAATTGGGCTTGAGTTTGTAGTAATCTGATGTTTTCATCAATTGCCTATAAAGATAAATGAAACGTTCAAATCAATCAACTTTGACGAATGCGACAAAATTCAGTTATTTATATAATTATATTAATTATACCTTTGCTTCAAAAGCGTGCTCTTTGTCGTCTTGGTACCATTTTAATGCTATCTTCAACTTATTAATTCTTTCATTCAAATCCTTTTAAAAAATAAAATTAATTCCAAATTATAAAGTATCACTTGGAACGATACTCTTATGAATTATACATACCTTTTGCTCATAACTTTCTAAAATTGTGATATTTGCACTTTCAACCCTTCTATCATCTTGATAATAAAAATCCGACAAAAGTTTCAAGTCTTGTTGTTTACAATATACTTCAAATAAATTACAAGCCATAGGCTTGTTGTTAATTATTCGGAAAAATTCAGGAAGTGGAAGTTTCCTTTTAAGATGAAGCATTACCAAATATACTGAATAAAAGTTAATAAATAAATTGCATAAACAGAATAAATTTTGTACATTATTTTTTAAATACTCAATAATTACCTAAATCTGTATCCCCACTTTCAATTGCCTTAATTAAAGCCAATTCATCTTCCTGCATACTCATGAGCAAAGGTACTTGATCAGCTGCACGCGGTTCATAATCAAGCAACTACAAGCAAAAATCATATTAGGTTAGAAATATATATAATAAGGACAAAGCATAAAAGAGCAAATACTAACTTTTGTTGCTAATTTTGGCTGGCCAACTTTATAAGCAGTGTTAGCAATTTCTGCATAAGACAGACCTGGCTTATTGATCAATTTTTCCACAATCATATGACAAATAGTTTCTTCATCATCAGTTGATTTTTTGATCTAAACCAAACACATATTTCTTAAATTATAGTTTATTTTAAAGAAATCATAAATTAAAAAATTTATCCACCTTTGCACAGGCCCAATGAATTAATACTCTGTCTGTTCTCATCTTCAAAAATTCACATATCCGTAATGCTAATAAATGATGATGTCGATTTATCAATCGATCAATTAAGACATCAGGAGTGAGACGTGTATATCTGAAATGAATAAATGCCAAATAATTATTTTTTCTAGTTAAAAAACTTTTTTTTTTTTAAAAAAAAAAAAATATCGCTTACTGAGTATAAGTTATCGGTATTCCAATTTCATAATATCGTACAGCATTTAATACTCTTAAAGTTTGACACATATCCACAAAATTATCAGCATTGTACGATTCCAAAAACGCTTTACCAAATGCTGCAGCTTTAAGTAAATTACGTTGCCAATGTTGGCTAAATTCATGTCCAGCTGCTTCTGTGCAAGCATCAACTGCCTCTGCAAGTTCTGATCGAATACTCCGTATATTTTCGTCTGCTTTTGGACTTCGTTTCTGAAAGTGATCAAAGTAATATAAACACATTCAACACGTTTGAATTCGATAAAGAATTATATCTAACATAACTTACTTCAAAATGATCTAATGCATCGAATAGCATTGCTGCTGGTGCAGTCGAACCGATTTTGAAAATTTCTTCCGTAACATCTATTATGTAAAGTAAATTAAGTACTAATCATAATAAATTTGTAAAAAAAAATTAATTTTTATACAAAAATTAACATACTTGGAACTTTTTGCAAGAATTCACATTTGTCACTGCTTATCACACGCACACCATCTATTTCGGGAACAAGGTAAATAGCATCATCATATGAATACTTTATATAATCACCAAATGGACCAACCATTAACACAATCTTATCCCAGTACAATACGACAGAGTCAGTACCGCACCTAAAAAAATTTATTAATAAATTTTTGGCTGTTTACAATATGAATATAACGATTGATAAAAATGTTACCAGATTAATTGTTGAGGAGGAACTTGAGATTTAGTAGCGAATTCTGAAAGATTCTTTTGAAAATCAGTGGAGACAACCCAAAGTTTACCGTCAGTGGTAAAAAGTGCTAAAAATTTGCCATTTGGTGACACAGCCATTTTAGTGAAAGGGCCTTGTTGAAGTAGCTGCATTGTGAAGTAAATTATTTTGATGATGAATAAGCTTTTATTTTTGAGAGATAGATGTTTTTTTTAAAATTAACATACTTGGTCTTGAGATTCTTTAGTATCAACTGTTAGAATTGTAGAACCGGTTGCTAACAAAACTTCTACATGACGACTAAGTGTATATTGTGGTGGAATTACTGTCCAACTATGTGGTGGCTCATTTAAACCTTGGATTTATTAAGGTTAAAAAATTATGAAATTCTATAACACCTGGATCTGCCATAAGATGAGGTCTAGGTTCTTCAAAGTTGGTAAGAACTATTAATTTAAAATTTCCTGTTAAAGCCACCAACCCAGTTCCCCATATCTGACAATCAATAACTGAATACTCTTTTGCTTCCTATCAATGGATAACAAATAAATACATTAATCTAACGTTGTAATAACGAACTTATTATTATTACTCACTTTAACAAGAGAAAGCTGTGTATATTCCCCATTAATATCATATAACCTAATTGTACCATCTTCTAAGACTACAACCAATTTTTCCGATTCAGACCAACCCATTGTTACAATTCGACCTTTATCCCACTACAAAAAGGGGAACTTTACTTATTAAATTTAAATAATTTATAAGCAAAAAATAAATGAGATGATTACTTGTAATTGTTCCATTAATTTTCCTGCAGAAGTATAAAGATAAATGGTAGGCTTTACTGGTTGTTGTTTTTGTAACAAAATTACTTTTTTATCGTCACGAATCATTGCTTAATATAATATTAAAGTGTAAACTTTAAAGTTAAAAATTCTTAAATATTTATAAAGTTTTACAACAATAATTATACCTACCAATTGGACCACCATATGGAGCTCCCGCAATCATATATTTTGAAAGGTCCATATGTTTCCAAAGCATCGCATATATTTCTTGTTTCCTACAATAAATGTGAATAAAATGATGAACTATTATTAATTGGCTTACTTGATTATATAAAATTCATAACAATAATTCTCACCGATAGAAACGATCTTGTAATTGAATCCAATCAGTTGTTGGGTGAGGTGCCATTTTAAAGAATGATATGTTATCGGTTAAAAAAAATCAGTCTTGTATTGAGAGATGCGAAATGTCGTAAAATGCGCAATACAAAGTTTAACACGGGAAAAATCTTGATAAAAAACATATTGTCACGCTACGTCACACATCATCTAACATCACAGATCGATTATAAAGGAAAATCTTATTAAGAATTTTACGCGTTATATTCCGCAGTATCTTTTAAGCATGAGCGCGAGGCTGGTATCTTCCTTAAATTTACGTCCAAGCACCCGAACCAAATTACAAAAAGCTGGCTTTCAAACAGTAAAAGACTTACAAGAAACTACGCCAATAGAATTGAGTAAAGGTATCAAGAATCTGTTTTGAAATTTATCGTGAATTTCATCCTTCAAATCACATAATATTGACTCGATAAATTGTTTATAAAGAAATCGGAATATCAAACAATGAAGCATTAAATATATTACAACAAATTAAAAAAAGTACTATCCATTAGCACGCATTTATTGTATTGGCAAGTTAAACTAAAGATAGATATTGAAAAATATATATATAATTACAGATAAAATTACATCGATCTCTGCTTCAGAAGCACTACAACAAGAACGTAAACTATGTCCTATATCTACTTCATGCGAAGCCATGGACCAAATGCTTGGTGGGCGAGGAGTTCCCATAGGGAAAATAACTGAGTTTTGTGGTGCTCCTGGTATGGGTAAAACACAACTAGGGTAAATTATCAAATTATATGTACGATTTTGAATACAAAATATTTCATTTAAACGCTCGGTATAATCCTAGGATTCAACTTTGTGTTAATGTTCAAATACCACAAAATTTATCTGGTCCAGAAGGCGAAGCGATATTTATCGGTGTGTAAAGATAATTAATCGTTCGTTCTATATGGTTAAATATTTTTGCTCACTCTTTTTTCCCTTAGATACGGAAGGAAGTTTTATCGCTCAGCGTGCTGCAGAAATCGCAAGGGCTACGATAACAAAGCTAAACGATAATAGTGTGACTGAATGTGGTAAGATCATGTGATCAAGTGAACTTGAACTATATTCCGTTTATTTACAAGAGTTTTTTTCCTAATAGATCCGCCCATGAATTTCGAGATCGTTATGTCAAAAATTTACGTGTCTAAAGTTCATAATTGTGATGAGTTAATCGCACTTATAAAAGTTCTAGACGAATTTTTACAGGAACATCCACGAGTATTATTATCTTGATATATCGTTAATTGCAATAAATAAAATTTGAAAATTAAGAACGTATTTGTTTTAGGTAAAACTTCTTGTCATCGATTCAATTGCATTTCATTTTCGTCAACAATTCGATGATATGGCACTTCGAACGCGGCTGTTAAACGGATTAGCTCAGGATTTGAATAAATTCGCTCAATCATATGAGCTCGCAGTAAGTACATTCTATTATTAAGAAAATATTTACTTAACTAATAAACATGTCCATCGTCTGGTTCAGGTCGTTATATTTAACCAAATGACTACTAAATTTATAATATCTGGAAGATATAATCTCAAAGATCAAGCTGCTTTAGTTCCTGCTTTAGGTAAAAAATTTAATCGAGATTATAGCCAAAAGAGATGTTAAAGCTTATAAATTTATTCATAATGTTTATATAGGTGAAAGTTGGGGTCATCAATGCACAAATCGTATAGTACTTTATTGGCGCAATGAAATTCGGTAAGACTTGTTTAAAAAAATAATACTTAGTATATTATGTTTATAATCTACTTAATATGAAATAGTTGTGCACAACTTGTCAAATCTCCAAGCTTGCAAGAAACTACCGTGCATTATCAAATTAATGTAAGCTAAATTTTCTTTTTAGAAAAATTATAATGTTATTGACTAACAAGCAAATTCATCAAAAAATTAGTCGAACGGTGTCCGTGATTATCAAGCAGACTCTCCTAACAGCAAAAGAAGATGGGAAGAATTATATGATATATAAATAGCAATAATTATAAAAAATATTTGTTAATATAATTACACCTTCTTTCTTATTGAAATTTACTTACCAGAAAAATATACAGTTTATTGTAATTTAATATATTGTTAGTATAAATAAATATATATCTATCCTATTGCATTATTTAATATATGTAAAAAATTTTTTAAATAATCATGTGATCCATCAGCCTTATTATCTTCAATTACGTCATCAAGGGGCAAAATTTAGGACCCCATTTCTGTTTCATTGTAGTAGAGTTTTCTTGGGACGAATTAAGAAACCTTTACTTCATTATATAAAGACAAGCTAAATCCTTTATACGATGGCAACTATACACTATAAAGAACCTTTGTCATTACAATGAGCATGAGCGATCGTGAAACTACAATTGGTAATGGTGGCGTGGAGGACGAGTTATCACTTCCAAAAGGTATTTATTTATTATTACAGTCTATTTTTTTTAAAACTTTTAATGAATATTATACACTTTTTATTATTACATAAAGCGACTGTCACTAAGCTCATTACAGAAATGTTACCATCCGACATTGCTTGTGCAAAAGATACCCGCGATTTGTTAATAGACTGCTGTGTTGGTAAGTAGATTAAATATAGGATCTATCTCATCGTCTTTTTCAGTTTAATATTTATAATAAAATATGACAATACTCTACTAGAATTTATTCATCTAATCGCTTCTGAAGCAAACGAGATTTGCGAGAAAGAAGCTAAAAAAACTATAGCTGCGGAACACGTCATTACTGCGCTTCAAGTATGAAATTATTTTGCTGTCCAAAATTTACCTTACATTATTAATTAATTAAACTTTATTAATCAGACTTTAGGCTTTGAAAATTATTTATCTGAAGTACAAGAAGTTTTCAAAGAACATAAAAAGTTGCAAAAGGTAAAGAAATTGATTCCCATCCTTATTATTATGTTAAATGGTTTCTAAAAAAAAGCCAATCAATTACTTTATTTTATATATTAGGATCGCGATAAGAAAAGCTCAAGATTAGAAAATTCAGGTATGACAGAAGAGGAATTATTGAAACAACAGGAACTTTTGTTTGCACAGTCTCGTCTCAAATATCAAGCACAACAACAATCGTAAATGGAGTTTTGAGGTATCAATATAAATGACGCTTTAGTATCTAGTAAATTTGCTTCTTTTATGGAATTGCTGCTGTTTTTCGCAGTTAGTTTCTAAATTTATTGATTTGTAATAAACATCATAAATTTAATAAATTTTGATTATAATTCTTTTTTTTGCTTCTTTTTGTAAGACGTTATGAAACTAACTAATGCGACAATATTTTGTTCGTTAGTTGAAGTGACAAGTTCTTTCTATACTGATAATTGTAAATAATCGTTCGTTTCATACATATCGAATTAATAGTAATTTCATTAAAGCTCTCAATTTAACCAAAAACATAATAGAGTAATTAGTTAATGGATTGTATGACGATTAAACAAAAATTAATCAAAATTTGGCTGAAACTATAAACTGATTTGTACTCGATTTTTTAACTTTCTCGAATTTAGGGAGTAATTTGTTTTCGAACTTTAATTTGTAGTTTCGACCCGAAAAAAGGAAATATAATTTTCTTTTGTGGTTCGTTTAAATTAAATAAAATTATTTATCTTTCGTTAAGAAATTATTATTTAAAAGAATATGAATAATCAGGCGCGGGCATCGCGCCACGCGTCTGGTATTTTGCCGTCAAAACAGTTTTTTGCACCGAGAAAACCGATAACACATAGTGCTTCGTTACGAAGGAAACCTTCTGTCGTTGGTAATTCACCAAATACACCACCTTCGCCTGGATCAACGTTTACTTCCGCAATAGGCTCACAACTTTTAAATATTTCATCTGAAGAAGAAGTTTCTCTTTTACATCAGCCTTCTGCACTCGCCCTTACCACCTTTTCATCACACTCTCCTTCCATCATCAATAACCCTTCACTTGACCAATCGGTTGATACTATTTTTAATTCAGATGTCTCTATCATTAATCGAAATTCTACACCAGTTAGACCTCCTAGTGCTTTGCTTTTAAGACGTCAACAACGTCAAAGCGGTGAAGGTGGAAGTACTGAATTATCTCAGGCTGTTATTGATTCTGTTATGGAACCTATTAATCCTGCACCAGTTTTAGAACCCTCATCATATAGACAATTAATGCGTCAAGCTACAATCAATGCTGGTTCAGATTTATCATCAAAGGATTTTGCAGCTGCTACCGCTTATTCGATGCATTCTGATGTTTCTCCTAACACACCGACTTCTAACACTAAACTTACTATGATGTCATCAAAGAAATTTAATCCTTCTTCACCAACAAAACAGTCTAATTTTAATCCTTATGCATTAATCAAAATGCCTCGTATTATATCACCTCATTCAATATCTTCAACTGATTATAAGGGGCAAAAACGTTTATATCAAGTATGGCCCGGAAGAAATAGATTTTTTTTAGGCGGTAGAATAATGACCAGCAGAGATTTTCCTGCTTTTTTGGTTGCTTTTTCTGCTCTTGTAGTTCCATCAGGATTATTTATGGGATTTACGTAAGTTTTATATACAAATAAAGTTAATATAATGTGTTTGTGTATCTTTTTCTAATCAATTATTATAAAAATTTTAGTTGTCCATTTCTTTTTAAAAATGTATCGCCGGCGGTGGTGTTTATATTTGTTTATTTATTTTTGTTGGCTGTGACTAGCATGCTTAGAACTTCATGGTCTGATCCAGGAGTGAGTTTCATCTTATTATTAATCTATTGCATTCTCAAATTATTTGTCAGTTTTTATTAACAACAATTTAGTAATTTTATTTGATATAATGGAATAATTTTCTGCTACAGATTATTCCAAGAGACTTGGATCCATCTCCCCCAACAGAATATATAGAGGATCAAAATGCACAAAACAATACAAACTTTGCTTATGAACAAGCTCGTAGTATTCCACTTCCAAAGGAAGTTAAAATCAACGGACAACCAATTAGATTAAAATACTGTGAGACATGTAAAATATATAGACCACCTAGATGTAGCCACTGTAGACAATGTGACAATTGCGTAGGTAAGAAAAGAAAATGAAGATCATCATTGTATTTGGCTAAATAATTGTATAGGACGACGAAATTATAGGACGTTTTTCACATTTATAGCAACAGCCACTATTTTGTGCGTTTATGTTCTAGGATTTTGTCTGGTGCATTTATTACTTCTTATGAAACAAAGAAAATTTAATTTTTTTGAAGCGATCATGAAGGCACCTGTTAGATATCCTTTATCCGTTTTTATATTTAAAATCTCGTTTTTTATTGAATAATTAAAATTTTCCTTGACTAATTGAAAACTTTTCTGTTAGTTGTATTATCTTTTTTCCTTATGTGGTCCGTGGGTGGATTAACAGGTTATCATATGTACTTAATAAGCAAGAATTTGACTACGCATGAACAAGTAAATTATTTAGTATATATTCTTTTTTTGATAAATAAAATTAAATAATAATAATTATGTATATTTATTTTTTTTTCAGATACGTGTTCCTATGGCAAGGAGGAATGGTAACAGAAATCCGTTTGATTTTAGAAATATGTGTAAGAATTGTCTTTGGGTTCTTTGTAGACCTATGTCAAGAAGGTTAGTGGTTCTGTTTTTTAAATATTGTACTAACTAAATAAGACGCATGCTACTTATATTAATGATATTAATTAAATTTGGTCAAATTTATAAAGTTTTGTCAGTAGACGTGCCTATGTTGATAATGGAAATTTGCGAGATGAGAATAGTGGCGTTGGCGCTTCAACAACACTCCCAGGCAATACTTTTAATGAGGGTGTTAGAAGTACGGTTATAGCAGGTGAAGTTGATACGAGTGAAATAGACAATAATGCACTTGGTGAAGGTGATATAAGAGTAGACATAAAACAAGAAGTTATTACTTATAATAATGGTGATAATTTAAATGAGCTACAACCACAACAAAATGAAAATAATAATATTAAAGAGAACGTAGAGCAAGTATCATCGTCTTTTGAACCACCTGTTCAATCTATTAAAGTTGATGAAAATAATTCTGTACCAATTGAAAAAGAACAAACTAAAGAATTACAAACAGGATCGATTATTTCAACGGAAACATCTCAACAAAAAGAATAATTAAATAGCATTTTTCAATAATAATTTTTTCTCTATTTCAT
>NQWY01024857.1:0-10537 GCA_019425655.1 Rhizophagus prolifer
GAAAAAAAATTTTTTAACGCTACTTTTGTTGAAGTAATTTCTTGATGTCTGTCATATGATCATGTAGCACAAGTGAGATCATTTTTTGCGAAACTTAATTAACTTAATTTTATTAAATTATTTACCAAATTCCTTAATTTAGGCTAATTTCGTTAATTCCGCAAATCGGCGGATATGATCTATGTAATACCAGAGATATTAAAAAAAGTATGAAAGAGTAAAGTTACGTAATTCTACTTTCTTCAATTCATATGTAAAATAGCATTAGCATCACTATTACCTCTATGTTATCACCAATTTTCAACAATTAGACCAATAATGGCAATTGGTTTAAAGTATCATTCGATAAAAGCAAAGTTGAAAATTTCTGTGGCGCAGTAATTAACTGTTATGATTTCCGCTGCGCACCCATCAAAAAATGTTCCGAAAATTCACGTGACATTTTTTATAACCGGTGTCACCCCCTTCCGCTTTTCATTTTTTACTAAGTATTCTAGAGACTTAGAATTTTTGTAGTGTTAAAAAATCTAATCGTCACGCACTGCCCGTCACATGTGCGCCACACTTAATTCCAGCCGAATCCTGCAATTCCAGCCATTTCCATTTTTTGATGGGTACGCAGGGGGAGTCTTACTGTTATCTGATTGGTACAATTATTATACCGGCATTTATGATAACCTATAAAATTATTAAACACTAAACTATATTACTAAGCTGAAATTTTTTTCTTTCATGTTATTTACTTATAGAAGCAGAAATAAATTCGGTGAAATGATTTTCGGTGAACTCACTGTCACTGCCGGCGAAATAATTGTCAGTGAACCCTCTAGTGTACGGTACTATATAGATTTGAAAAGCGGGAAATTATTATTTATGGCTTAAAGTTTGCAATAATTAGCTTTCAATACATTTTTTCGGTATAATTTGATCTATGCAATTTCATAACAAAATCGTTACTATTCAATAATTTTATTATTACGTAGTCAACCTTTTAAAGTCAAAGGTGAATGTAAAGGAAATCCTGTTTGTTTAACGTCCTGGAACTGATAATTTTCAGCAATCTGGAAGATCGAATAATCGCCAGCTTTTTTTTTTACTTTATTAGATATCGAGGTTTAGAACGAGTTACCGATAACAAAATATAGTGTATTATCATGGATAAAATCTTTTTTTAAACAGAAGTAATATTTTATTTCTCAATACGTATACATGCAGGAAATGATCGACCGATAACATAATTTCTAGTGTTCCGAAAGGGTCGGGTCGGTCGGGTTTCGAGGTATGTTCGAACTCGACCCGAGTGTAAAATCCATGACCCGAACTCGACTCGACCCGGTTATAGTCTGACTCGGAATATACCCGGGTCGACTCGTCAAATTGTATTTAGTACTAAAAAATTCAAATTTTAGTTAAAAATATAATAAAAATATTCGGGTTACCGGGTCGAAGCAAAGTATGACCCGACTCGACGGGTCGGGTCAAGTTTATGCGGGTTACGGATCATCAAATCATGCGACCCCAACCCGACCCCTAAATACGGGTCGGGTTAATAACCCGAGTCTGACCCGACCCTTTCGGAACACTAATAATTTCATACATAATTTGCGAAAATAATGAGAAAATGATATTACATAATTCATATTCCTGAGTAACAGGTGTGTCTTTAATAATATTATGAACAGGCATTTGATATTTTGGGTTGCAGTCAAGTGTGAATGCGAAATGAAAAATATGCGTGCAATGGCGTGCATGTTTATGTTGCCTAATAATTATTTTTATTAGCTACGCTCAGGTTATTTATTTTTATTATATTCATTATAGGATTGTCTCGTACTTCTGTTAAACAAATTTACAAATCAGGGTGATTATAGTTAGATAACTTACGTTTGGATTATCTAAATATCATCTAATTAGACCATTAGCTAAAGTGATACTTCTTACATGAAGTAGTTTACAAATCTTATTAATTAAAAATGAAACTTTAGTTACGCAAAGGGGCAAAACCTATACAAAGTTAAATCCTTATCGTTAACTATTGTCGTAAATGAAAATAATACCTTTGGTAAAAAAAGGCGATTTATTGTATACAAATATAGAAGTAGATCACCATGTTTACTAAAATGATGATTGAACTACTGATGATCAAGTATATTTCAGCCGTTTTTATTGATGGGTACGTAAAGTAATTTCGCTGTGTCACATAATAATTTTGTCCAAAAATCGTTTGTAATTTCCATAATAAACCTCGTTTATAATTTTGTTTTGTGTCTCTAGTAAACAAATAAGCATTATAAAAGCCATTAAAAATAAAATTTTCGTTCGTAAAAAGAGAAAAGGAAATTTTAGTTAACCAAAAAATTATCAAATTCTCGCCATATCAATATTACATAAAAATTGGATACTTAAATTTTAGTATTCAAAGTCATCATGAGAGGACGAGGTAATTATAATCCAAGAGCAAGTTTTCGCGGTGGATACGGTAGAGGACACGATAGTAGCAATTACAATCCAAGAGCAAATTTTCGTGGTGGATACGGTAGAGGACACGATAGTAGCAATTACAATCCAAGAGCAAGCTTTCTTGGTGGACACGGTGGAAGACACGGTGATAACAGTTACAATCCAAGAGCAAATTTCCGTGGAGGATATGGTAACGGCTATTACGGTGAAAGACCAAACTTCCGCGGTGGACGTGGTAATAGCTATTATGGTGAAAGACAAAATTTCCGTGGAGGGCGTGGTAACGGCTATTACGGTGAAAGAGAAAGCTTCCATGGAGAGCGTGGTGATGATGATGATAGAAATCATGATACACCACCAAAACTTAGCATTCCTGAAAGAAAGAAATTGCAACTAAAAACCGCCATTGAAAATATGAGTTCCTCTAAATTAACATATGGAGGTAGCGATCATTTAGTTTTTATTATTAACGGAGAACGGGTTACAACTGTTTGGAAAAAAAAATTGGAAGAAACTCCTTGGTATCAAAATGATGTTAGAATTTTTATTAGTTCAGCATTAGTAACAACTGATTCTCAGAAAGCCGTAGAACTAGTAACAGAATTGAGTAACCCAAAAAGTGGTCTAGAGAGATTAAAAGAAATTATAAAATTTCCTGTAGCATGTGATGCGGGGCTTGATGATACAGTATTATCCTTCCAATATGTTATATTACCTTTATTGGGATTATTGACCAGAACAGCAATCACTAAGTGCCCTTTGGAAAGATATGTCGATGACATCTTTATGGTTGTTTACGAAAATCTCGTAAGTACTGTATTATTGACGAAATTAACTAAATGCGACAAATACTATTTTTTTCTTACAATTGATTTCCTTTTTTTTACTGGACTCATTTCTCTATATAAATGTGATGAAAAGCTTAGAAACATTGGTTCACCGTAATTCTATTGAAGACTATAATGTTGATGTAGATACATTATTGTTACACGAACGATATTCATTCATCCCTTCTTCGTAAGTGTTGGTTTTTGACGTAAAACATGCAAACATGTCATGACCTGGTGTAGCATACTAATTAAATTTTCTATAAAATATTATTAGTTTAGGAGTATTTTTCTTAATAATCGTACGATTTCTTACAGAATTGTTACGTCGCATCAAGGAAGCGTCTACTAATGAGACAATGCACAAAATTTTTCAAATTTTACAGCAATTAAAGGCTAAATATCGTCGATCAATTGAACAACAATTACCATTTTTTATTTCAACAGATCCATTAAGTAATAATTCAGACATAAAAGAATTTTTTTTTACGGTGTTAGACGATGAAATGGAACATATAATTGAAATGTTAGTAACTTATGACGTACCTAATGAATCTTCAAATTATTATGAAAAAAGTCATGATAATGATTTTGAAGATATTTCAAAAATATCAATTATTCCTACAAAAGAAGAAATATTATGTACCGATTCACTTAATTTACCTACACTTGCTAACGCACATAACTCTTTACAAAATGGAGCGGCTAGATTACTTGATAGACAATTTCGTCTTTTAAGAGAAGATATGTTAAATCCAATTCGTGGTGGAATATCTAATTTTTTAACCTTATTATCAAAAAATTATTATTTTTCTTTAAATAATAATAATAGATTAACCAATGAGTTGAAAGATGTATTAAGTAAAGGAAAATTTACGTACGATAAGGGAGTGAATCATGAAAATGGTGATATACACGTATATGCAGATATAAAATTTGCTGATGTTGGTTGTGATAGAAGAAATGGTTTGTTTTGTATTCTAAAATTTACTCCAAGAATTAATAACTCAATAAATGGAAAAAGAGGGAGTGGTTATTGGAAAAACAGTAAAAGATTACTACCTGGTAATCTCGTTGCTCTTTTATTACCAAATCCGAATTTCAAACAAGCACAATCAAATAGTAAAGATTTTGATTTATATTCAGTATATTTCGGCGTAATTATGTCAAAAGATGATATAACAGATGAAATTGTTAGAATTTATATTAATTTTAATGATCTATCAATTTATCCTATTGCATTAAACAAGATTTCAAAACTTCGTGATTCAACTAATGAAAATAATACAGATAAATTGTTTAGTGAAAAATGTTATATGTTAGAACAAACTAGTGTTTATTTTGAAGCTTATTATCATGTTCTTAAAACACTTCAAAATACCAAACCTTTTTCTCTTCCTTTTAAACAATATTTAGCTCCTGTTCCCTATCATAATTTGGCAAGTAATTGTACAGATATTAAAGTTAAACCTCCTTTGTATACTATAGCATCAAAATTTCAATTTGATTTATCAGTTTTATGTGAGGATAAGCAACAGAACTTAAAATTAGATGTCAAAAATACACATACTTATGATGAAGTCGCAGAAATGATAAATAAGTATGGAATATTGGACGAATCTCAAGGTAACAAGAAAATTTTTAAATTTTTGATAACTTTGTATATTACAAAAAATTTTTAATTTATTTTAAATTATCAATTTCAGCTAAAGCATTGATATCTGCCTTAACACGTGAAATTGCACTAATTCAAGGTATGTTTATTGATATGTTTAAAAAAAAAGGAAGAAAATAAAAAAGATTAAAATAATAATAAAATTTTTTTACGATGATAATTATTATTAGGACCACCTGGTACTGGTAAAACTGTAGTCGGTGTTGAAATAATGAGAGTATTATTGGCTGAAAAAAATCGAATAGATATTGGCCCTATTCTTACCATTTGTTTTACTAATCATGCACTTGATCAGTTCTTGGAGGTAATTTGCATTTTTTTTAATAATAATAACTAACAATTCAATTAATTATATTTTATCTAATTTATATCTTTTTTGATTAGCACTTACTTGATAAAGGCATAACAGAAAATATAGTGAGATTAGGTTCTCGAACAAAATCTGAAAAGGTTAAAAATTTTACTTTACCTAAAGTTCGTCCTGATGACGTTAGTATCCGTGATAGTATCCGTTCAATAGCAGAAGAACTAGAAGATATTGAAAAAGAAATTAAAGAAATAAAAGATTCACCTAAAAGTCACATAACATGGAAAGATGTATCTGAACATCTAGAGAATAATTACAGAAGTTTTTTTAATAAATTTAGTAATATAACTCATACCGACTTACCTAGTTGGGTCTTGGGAGCTAATAATGCTACTGAAGAAACTGATGATGAAGATGAAGATTCTGAAACTGATGAAAATTTTCAAGATAGTAATGATGAAGAACATAGTAGTGATGAAGAAACTGAAGAATCTGAGAATAAATTTCAAAAAGTTCAAAGAAGGCAGAAACAAAAAACTGAAGAATCTGAGAATAAATTTCAAAAAGTTCAAAGAAAGCAGAAACCAATTTTTGAGAAATGGTTAAATGCAGAAGATATTAAAAAAATATATAAGCGAAAAATGTATTGGTCAAATCAAAAAGATAAAAATTTAGATGATGATGAATTTATCAATGACCATGATGAAATACAATTGGTAAAAAAATACAATGAAATGAAAACAAATCGTCCCTTAAATGATCTTTTAAATAGTAATTATTCAATTTGGGAAATGTCAAAAGAAGAAAGACAAAAACTTCATGATTATTGGCGTGCGAATCTTGATGAAATAAATTTATCAGATTTAAATGAATTGCATGAGGAATTCCGTCAAGAGATGAGTAATATTTATGATGAAGTAAATCGTCAAACATTATTAAATAGTGATGTCATTGGTATGACGACAAGTGGTGCTGCTAAATTTCAACATTTGATTAAATATGTTGGTCCTAAAATTATTATTTGTGAAGAAGCTGGTGAAGTTTTAGAAGCTCATATTCTTAGTTCACTAACTCCTTCTACTCAACATTTAATATTGATAGGAGATCATAATCAACTTCGACCTCATGTTGCAACTTATTCTCTTAGTATGGAATCACGTATCGGAGAGAATTATCAATTAGATAAATCATTATTTGAAAGATTTGTCAATGATAATAATAGAATTGAGAGAACTAGTCTTTTAACACAGAGACGTATGAGAAAGGAAGTTTCTGATTTAATCAGATATACAATTTATGAAGATTTGGAAGATGGTGAAAACACTACTGAATATCCAAATATAAGCGGAGTTCAACATAATGTATACTTTATCGATCATTATTATCCAGAAGAAGATTGTGGTAATGATTTGGCAATGCAATCTCATGTAAATATATATGAAGTTAAAATGGTAGTAGAAATGGTTAAATATTTCGTAAAATATGGGTATACTGATTCTGAAGATATAGCTGTACTTACTCCTTATACAGGGCAATTGAGTAAAATTAATGAGGCTTTATCTAAATCATTTGTCGTTGACATTGATGAAAGAGATGCACAGAATATTGCTGATATAGGGGAAGAAGTAAATGATACTTCAAAACCATCAAACCAGCTTGTTAATGTCAAACTAAGAACTGTTGATAATTTTCAAGGAGAAGAAGCAAAAATAGTTATCATATCATTAGTTCGAAATTATTCTTATGACGGTGGATATAGTTCCATTGGATTTCTCAGAAGTAAAAATAGAAGTAACGTATTATTGTCACGTGCTCGCGAAGGAATGTATCTTATTGGTAATTCCGAGTTGATGGCATCAAAATCTGAAGATATGTGGTCTCGTGTAATTAATATTTTATGTAAGCGTGAACAAGTTGGTCCTGGTTTGCCAATTGTATGTAAACATCATCCTGATTGCAAAAATGTTATTACTGAGCCCGAACAATTCGCTGAAGTTTGTCCTCCAAATGGTGGATGCCGTAACACTTGTGATCTGCCACTTTCTTGTGGACATACATGTGCTAATGAATGTCATTTCGATAATCTCGATCATAAAAATGTTAAATGTCGCAAACCTTGTAAAGAATACCATTCAAAATGTGGTCATCAATGTTCAAAACTTTGCTATAAAGATTGTGGAAAATGTAATGTACGTATTGGAGATATTACATTACCTTGTGGACATACATTGGAAAATGCCGAATGTTGGAAAAATCATAACAAAGAGAAAGTCCAGTGTAATACTACTATTGACGTTGTACTACCCGATTGTAGACATCCATTACAAAATGTTGAATGTTGGAGAGCTCAAAATAAAGAGAAATTTACATGCCGCTTTTTAATTGATATTACATTACCTGATTGTGGACATCCATTACAAAATGTTGAATGTTGGAAAGTTAAAAATGGAGAGATGTTTATTTGCTATTTTCCAACTGATATTATGTTACCTTGTGGACATATACTACAAAATGCTAGATGTTGGAGAAGCAGATCTAAGGAAACAATAAAGTGCTATTCTCTTATTGATATTACATTACCTTGTGGTCATCCATTACAAAATGTTGAATGTTGGAGAGTTCAAAATAATGAAGTGTTTATATGTAACTTTTCAATTGATATCACATTACCTTGTGGACATATATTACGAGATGCTGAATGTTGGAGAAATCAAAATAAAGATAAAATTGAATGCAACAATCTTATGGATATTATTAAATTACCTGGTTGTGGACATATATTACAAAATGTTGAATGTTGGAGAAATAAAGAAAAGGAAGACATCAAATGTAAGGCTTATATTGATGTTACGTTATCTTGTGGACATATATTACAAGATGTTGAATGTTGGAGAAATAAATATAGACAAT
This sequence comes from Rhizophagus prolifer, assembly GCA_019425655.1. Taxonomy (NCBI): domain Eukaryota; kingdom Fungi; phylum Glomeromycota; class Glomeromycetes; order Glomerales; family Glomeraceae; genus Rhizophagus; species Rhizophagus prolifer. The sequence goes on from NQWY01024857.1 coordinate 8,180, forward strand.
TACCTAAATGTAATGTTCCTGCTGATATTATGCTACCTTGTGGGCATATATTACAAAATGTTGAATGTCATAGAAATGAAGACAAAGAAGAAATTGGATGTAATGTCCTTGTTGATATTACACTACCATGCGGTCATACATTACAAAATGTTGAATGTTGGAAAAATAAATATAAAGAGATGATCAAATGTAATACTACTGTTGATAAAATATTACCTGATTGTGGACATATATTACAAGATATTGAATGTTGGAGAGTTCAAAGTAAAGAAAAATTTACATGTAACTCACTGGTTGAAAAGAGACAACCTAATTGTGAACATACATTTAAGATTTTATGTTGCAAAAAAGATCAAATTGAACATATACCTAAATGTAATATTCTTATTGATATTGAATTACCTTGTGGCCATACGTCAAAGTATGCCGAATGTTGGAAAAATCAAAATAAAAAAGCGATTAAATGTACCAAATCTATTACTAATTACACGTTGCCTTGTGGACATATATTAGAGAATATTAAATGTTGGGAAAGTCAAAGTGAAAATATACCTAAATGTAATCAAGTTTTTGATGAGATTACATTATCTTGTGGACATGCATTAAAAGATGTTGAGTGTCGGAAAAAAGAATCAACCAAATGTATGGAACTAATCTCAATACTTATGCCCTATTGTGGACACATTAATGAAATTCAGGTATATTACTTAGTGTTTCGAGTCAGATAATGATGATATTCAATGTAATAAGAATTGTGGAATACTATTGAAATGTGGTCATGAATGTTCAAAAAAATGTTTTAAATGTCAAGAACAATCTAAACAAAAAAATTTCGGACATGGGAAATGTAAGGCTAGATGTAATAAGTTATTTAATTGTGGACATATGTGTAAGCAATATTGCCATAAGGGTGAATGTCCTCCATGTAATAATAAATGCGCAGTATTATGTGAGCATAAAGCATGTAATAAAGATTGTTTAGAACCTTGTGCTGTTACGTTGTGGAATTCCTTGTGATAGATTACCTTGTAATGAGAGATGTAATGAAATAGCGAAATGTGGACACAAATGTGCTGGAATTTGTGGTGAAATTAATCATCCTTATTGTGATGATGTTAACTGTGCTTCTGAAAAAATTAAAAATCAAGGCAGGTTAATTTTTATTTTGTAAAATTTTTTTTTAATAACTTTTACTAACATTTTTTTTTTAAAAAAAACAGTATCAGATATAATCAATGGTATAATATTTAGTAAGATAGATTGGAAAAAAGAAAAAATGATTTATCTTCCTTGTAAGCATATATTTACAATGAAATCTATGGATATGCTTATGGAAATGGAAAATTATTATGAGGGGTCGATCGATGGAGGATGGACATCAGTAAAACTATTTCCAGCTCCGACAAGTATAAAAGTATGTCCAGAATGTCAAGCGTCAGTTAGGGGTATTAAAAGATATGGAAGAATTATTAAAAAATACACATTGGAAATACAAACCGAGAAATTTATATCAAAATATGATGACGAATTAATAAAAATTGCTAAACGTATTAATAAATCTTTTAATAACGATAAGATGAAAGAAAGGAGAAATATTTTAGAAAATAAATTATGTGATATTTCTGAATTAAACCCAAAAGAAGAATTTAAAGATACAAATAGAAAATTGCAAGAAATTACTCCTTATTATTATTTTCAAGTTATTGCAAAATATCATGGATTTGACGATAATAGTCAACAAGTTTGGCTCAGTCACGTTGGAAAATTACTAAGTTGTTATGATAAATTAGTTCCTATTATTCGTGCCACAAAATTTCCACCTTATAAAAAAGCTTTTGAATCAATTTTGTAAGTATATGTAATTTTTAAGAGCGTTTTTTTAAATATTTATATGATATTGACTTTAATAATATTTTACTAGAAATGCAAAGGAAGGATCTGAAGAAGAATTAACGCTCATATCACAATTAGATCATAGGGTTTATTCAATTTATTTAGATGGGGTTTTGAAAATTATCAAAATACAAAAAATCTTGCATGATGAAGTTTTATACATAATTGAGGTATTATCTTTAGTAACTGAAGATGTTTCAACTATTAAAGAACTTTGGAAAGATTTTGCTGAAAGTTTACAACAATCTATTGAAAAACATCTAAGTACAATTAGTAAAGCGACAGAAACTAATTGTGGTAAATATTCACTTTTAGTTAAAATAGAAATGGTGGATTTTGATATGATAGTGCTTAGATATCCATATAAGAAAATTTTTATCAATAAAGCAAGAATTATGAAACAATGTGAAAGTATTAAAAGAAGAATCAAGGATATATCCAAAAGTTCCAGTTACATTAACACTG
>NQWY01024861.1:0-13578 GCA_019425655.1 Rhizophagus prolifer
AGTCGTAAAATCCATTGATGTTTACGGCGATATGCATCGTTATATTCCGGTTTTGGCGGCTAATGCAGGTTTCAGAAATATTACCGAAAAACCGGTTCAGCATCAGGCAAGACCTTACGGAACCTCAAAATTTGGGACTGAGCGTTTTGTTCGTGGATTTTTGGATTTGGTGACACTTTGGTTTGTCAGCAGATTTGGTGGGAGACCGATGCATTTCTTCGGCGCTGCCGGAACATTGATGTTCATTATCGGGTTTTTATCGGCAGTTTGGCTAGGCGTTTCAAAACTGATTGATGTTTATATCTTCAAAATCTACGGTAATCTGATTGCTAATAATCCTTGGTTTTTCATTGCTTTGACGATGATGATTCTGGGAAGTTTATTGTTTGTAGCTGGATTTTTAGGCGAATTGATTATTAGGACTAATCGTGAGCATAAGAATTATCATATTGAGGAATTGATATAATTTAAAAATGAAATATTATTTATACTTATTTCTAATTTTCACAGCCATTTCCTGCGGAAAAGTAAAACCAAAAGGTGAAATCCAATCCAAAGATGTAGAATTGGCCGAGTTTAATAAATTGGATTTAAAGGGAAAATTCAGGGTGTTTTATGTTCAGAGTGCACACAACTTTGTGAATGTGGAAACTTATCCTAGCTTCTTTGATAATCTTAATATTGAAGTTAAAGATAAAAATCTGTCAATTTCTGAGAAAAACGAAACGGATAAAGTTGATTTTTATAATATTACGATTTACGGAAAAACTCCGTTTGATGTGATTAAAATAGCTGATTCTGTAGAACTTAACATCTCAAGTCAAATGAAAGTTGAAAATTTTGCACTTCATTTAAAAGATAATGCTAAATTTATCGGTTCAGTGATTTCGGAAAAGGCTGAGATAGAAATGGCAAACAAAAGCCGGGCTAATCTGCTGGGAAAAACAACTTTAGCCAAGCTTAATATCAAAGATACCGCGAGTATTATTTCGCCGTATTGGTATATCAAAGATTTGGAAATAGAGTCTCAGAACGGGAATTATGCAGAACTGAATGTAGATGAAGAGATGAAAGGGAAAATCGGTAATACATCAAAATTGATTTATTACGGAAATCCTTCGAAAAAACTGAAAGTAACTGATAAAGCGACTTTAGAGAACAAGAAATTAAATTAAACAAAAAACTATAAATAATGTCAGAATTATCAACATTAGATAAAGCAAAACTTTGGCTTGGAGAAGCATTTGACGAAGAAACCAGAAATGCCGTACAAACTTTAATTGATTCCAATTCACCGGATTTGGAAGATTCTTTTTACAGGGAATTAGAATTCGGAACAGGAGGAATGCGTGGTGTAATGGGAGTTGGAACCAATCGTTTAAATAAATATACGTTAGGACAAGCTACTCAAGGACTTGCGAACTATCTTCATCAATCTTTTCCAAATGAAGAAATCAAAGTAGCGATTGCTTATGACGTTCGTAATAATTCGAAAGAATTCGGGAAAATTGTTGCGGATGTTTTGACCGCAAACGGAATCAAAGTTCTTTTGTTCAAGGAACATCGTCCAACTCCGGAATTATCTTTCACTGTTCGTGATAAAAAATGCAACGCAGGAATCGTTTTGACAGCTTCCCACAATCCACCGGAATACAACGGTTACAAAGTGTATTGGAATGATGGTGCGCAAATCGTTCCGCCAGATGATGAAAATATTATCAGAGAAGTTTATTCTACAAAATTTGAAGATATCAAGTTCAACGGAAATGATGACCTAATTGAATGGATTGGCGAAGATCAGGATGATGTTTACATCGATGCTTGTATGGAAAATTCGCTTTATCAAAATGTTGGAAGAGATAATCTGAACATCGTTTTCACATCCATCCACGGAACGACTTACACAACGGTTCCAAAAGCATTGAAAAAAGCTGGATTTACTAAATTGGATTTGGTTAAGGAACAAATGATTCCAAGCGGAAATTTCCCAACCGTAGCTTCCCCGAATCCGGAAGAACCTGCGGCATTGTCAATGGCAATGGATTTGGCAAGAATTACCAATGCTGATATAGTTATCGGAACAGACCCGGATGGCGACAGGCTAGGAATTGCAGTTAGAAATCTTGAAGGCGAAATGCAGCTTCTGAACGGAAATCAAACCAACACAATTTTAACTTATTACATTCTTGATCAATGGAAAAAAGCCGGAAAAATTACTGGGAAAGAATTCATTGGTTCTACGATTGTGACTTCTGATGTTTTCTTTGATGTAGCTGAGAAATTCGGAGTTGACTGCAAAGTTGGATTGACAGGTTTCAAATGGATCGGCAAGATGATTCGTGATTTTGAAGGCCAGGAAAAGTTTATTTGCGGCGGCGAGGAAAGTTTCGGTTTTATGACCGGAGATTTCGTGCGTGACAAAGATTCTTGTGGTTCAATCCTGACAGCCTGTGAAATCGCTGCTTGGTGTAAAGCTAATGGAACAACGGTTTACGAATATATGATTGAGATCTATAAAGAAGTTGGTTTCTATTATGAAGGCTTGATTAATGTTGTAAAAAAGGGTAGAACAGGAGCTGAAGAAATTACACAAATGATGAGCGATTTCAGAAGTAATCCGCCAAAAGAAATTGCCGGTTCTCCTGTAGAAGAAGTTAAAGATTTCAAAGAGCAGACTTGTTTCGTAGTTTCTAAGAACGAGAAAAAAGTAATGGACGATATTCCAAAGTCTAATGTTTTGATTTTCTATACTCAAGATGGAACTAAAGTTTGCGTTCGTCCTTCCGGAACCGAACCAAAAATAAAATTCTATGTTTCTGTAAAAGACAGCATCACTTCCAAAGAAGATTTTGTTGCAAAACTTCCTGTGTTGGAAGCGAAAATTGCGAAGGTGAAACAGGACCTTAATCTGTAATTGAAATTTTATCAGAATAGAAATATAATCTAAAATATTTTTAACCTAAAGTTCTCAATTACTGAAGCGATTTAGTTTTGAGAACTTTTTTTGTTGTGTAACTTGAATTAATCTGTTACATTTAACAAATTTGCAAATCATAAAAAGTAAAAATCCGGATGCACTCCGGAACAACATCAAAAAATAACTCAGTGAAAGTATCAAAACTCGCATCTAACCTGATTGGTTCAGAAATCATCAAAATCGGAAATGAAGTCAATGATCTGAAAGCCAAAGGTGCACAAATCTCAAATCTTACAATTGGCGACCTTAATTCTAACATCTATCCAATTCCATCCGAATTGAAACAGGGAATTGAGAAAGCTTATAAAAATAATCTGACCAATTATCCACCGGCAAACGGTCTTCAATCCTTAAGACAATCTGTGAGCAACGACCTTAAAAAACGTTGGAATCTGGATTATTCAGCCAATGATATTTTGATTACGGCTGGTTCCAGACCTTTGATTTATGCGGTTTTCAAAACAATTGTTGACGAAGGAGACAAGGTAATTTACCCGATTCCTTCCTGGAATAATAATCATTATGCTTATTTAACAAGTGCGAATGCAGTTGAAGTGCAGACCAAGGAATCAAATAATTTCTTACCGACAGCGGACGACCTTCGTCCTTATGTTGATGGCGCTGTTTTGCTCTGTCTTTGTTCTCCACTGAATCCAACAGGAACAATGTTCACAAAAGAGCAATTGTCTGAGATTTGTGAATTGGTTTTGGAAGAAAACAAACAAAGAGGCGCAGACAAAAAACCTCTTTACTTGATGTATGACCAGATCTACGCAATGTTGACTTTTGGTGAAGACCATTACAATCCGGTAAGTCTTTTCCCGGAAATGAAAGATTACACGATTTATGTTGACGGAACGTCTAAATGTTTTGCTGCAACAGGTGTTAGAGTAGGTTGGGGCTTCGGACCAAGTTTGGTAATTGATAAAATGAAAGCTCTTTTGACACACGTTGGAGCTTGGGCGCCAAAACCAGAACAGGAAGCGGTTGCTGAATTTTTAACTGATGATTATGCAGTGGATAAATTTCTTGATGATTACAAACAAAAACTGAATACAAGTTTGAAAGAACTTCACGCAGGAATCCAAGATTTAAAATCGAAAGGATTGGCTGTGGAAAGTATCTCGCCAATGGGTGCGCTTTATTTGACCATAAAATTGGATTATTTGGGCAAAACCACTCCAGAGGGAAAAGTGATCGAGAATTCTACAGATTTGGTTTTCTATCTGATTAATAATGCAGGAATGGCTTTGGTCCCGTTCTCAGCATTTGGAAATGATAAGTCGGTGCCTTGGTTCAGAGCTTCTGTTGGAGGCTGTTCGTTGGATGATATTAAGGATTGTCTTCCGAAGTTGCAAAGAGCTTTAGAAAATCTTAAATAGTTATAAGTTATTAATTATGAGTTATGAGTGACAGTATTGTTGGTAGAAAAAGTTTTGAATTCGCTGTCAAAATTGTAAATTTTTATAAAAAGTTTTCTGTTGAGAAAAGAGAATTTATTTTATCAAAACAATTACTTCGTTCGGGAACTTCTGTTGGTGCTAATATCAGAGAAGGAATTAATGCCCAAAGTAAAAGAGATTTTATTCATAAACTTTCAATTGCACAAAAAGAATGTGATGAAACTATTTATTGGATAGATTTGTTATTTGAAACCAATTATATTCAGAAAGAAGATTTTGATGATTTAAAAAATGATGCAACTGAAATTTTGAAAATCTTGAGAAGCATTATTAAAACGTCAAAAGCTAACAATTCATAACTCATAATTAAACTATATGAAAGTTATCGCAGTTATTCCTGCTCGTTACAATTCAACCAGATTTCCCGGAAAACTAATGGAGATCTTAGGGGACAGAACCGTGATTAATACTACCTATCAGAATGTTGTCGATACTGGTTTGTTTGATGACGTTTTTGTTGCTACGGATTCTGAATTGATTTTTGATGAGATTTCAAAAAATGGTGGAAAAGCTGTAATGACAGGAGAACACGAAACCGGGAGCGACAGAATTACGGAAGCTGTTCAGAATATCAATTGTGATATCATTATTAATGTTCAGGGCGATGAACCTTTTCTCAAAAAAGAACCACTGAAGCAATTGATTGATGTTTTTTCTAATGATGATAAAAAAGAAATTTCTTTAGCCTCTTTAAAAATTCAATTAAAGGAATCTGAAGAAATTCAAAATCCGAATAACGTCAAGGTTATCACAGATAATAATGGATTTGCTTTATATTTCAGTCGTTCAGTAATTCCTTTTCACCGCGAATTGACTTACAATGTCAAATATTACAAACATATTGGCGTTTATGCTTTCAGGAAAGAAGCTTTGATTAAATTCTCTTCTCTGGAAATGACACCTTTGGAAATTTCTGAAAAATTGGAACAGCTGCGCTATTTGGAAAATGGAATGAAAATTAAATTGGTCGAAACAGATTTCATTGGCGTTGGAATCGATACGCCGGAAGATTTGGATAAGGCAAAAAAACTGATTTAATTTAGCTGTTATTAATGTTAAAATTAACGTTCTTTAAGACAAGAAGCCAAATGAAAATTTTATCTTAGCAACCTTAAAAATTCTGAATGAAACAATTAATCCTCATATTTTCTGTTATATTTTCTATCGTTTTGTCTGCTCAATCGGCAAAGGATATCATCGATAAAAACATAGAAAACTCTGGAGGTCTTACCAATTGGAAACTTCTGAATACGGTTCAGATACAGGGGAGAGTGACCTTGGGAGTTAATGATTCTTATCCGATTAAAATCTATCAGCAACGTCCGAATCTGACAAAAACAGCAATTGTAATGGGTGGAAAAGAAACACCTGTTGAAGGTTTTGACGGAAAGAATGGTTATGCAATGAATTATGCTCAGAACAAGCTCCAGCAATACACAGATTACATTCCTGAAAATTTTGATAATGACTTTATCGATTGGGAAAACAAGGGTTTTGAAGCTGAATTGTTAGGCAAGGAAAAAATCGGGGAACAATTGTATTTCAAAGTGGAACTGACGAAAAATGTCAACAAAACCATTTATTATTTTGATGTCAAAAATTATATGTTGTTCCGAGAAATCAAGAAAGATGAAATCCTGACTTATTCCGATTACAGAAAGGTTGGAAACTTACTAATGCCATACAGAATCGAATCGTCTTCGCCTAAAAAAGACAGCGATTATGTAATGATGATCAATAAAATCGAAATCAACAAAGAATTATCGAAAAATACTTTTAAATTCTGATTTGGTCAATGGAAACTGAAGAAATCCGCGAATATTGTTTATCCAAAAAAGCTGTAACAGAAGGCTTTCCTTTTGATAATGAGACTTTGGTTTTCAAGGTTGGCGGTAAAATGTTTCTTTTAATTTCTTTAGAAAAGCAACCTGCAACATTCTCTGCAAAAGCTGATCCGGAATGGAGCGAAGAACTCCGTGAAAATCATCCTCAGATTTCCGGCGCTTATCATATGAACAAAACTCATTGGAACTCAGTTCTCTGTGAAGGTCTCAAAAAAGATTTGATTCTTAAATTAATTGATCATTCTTACGATTTGGTTTTTAATTCGTTAACTAAAAAATCAAGAGAAGAAATTCTGAATAGTTAATTTTCTGGTTTTAAATTCAAATGAATTAGATGTACAACAAAGAAAGATGTCTTACATTAAGCTTGTTAATACCTTTATGTTTTTTATTTTCTCATTTTGAGATAATAAAATAATTTGTATATTAGGCATTCGAAAATTTCTATTTGAAAAGAGTGAATTTTATGATAAAAAAAATAATATTACTTTCTGTACTTAGCTGTATATCACATTTTAGCTTCGCTCAGAAAACAACCCCAATTTACTTAGACGATTCCAAACCTGTTGAACAACGTATTGAAGATGCTTTGTCAAGGATGACTTTGGAGGAGAAAATTAATCTTATCCATGCTCAGTCCAAATTCAGTTCGCACGGAGTTCCGAGATTGGGAATTCCGGAATTATGGACTGCAGACGGACCTCATGGTGTACGTTCGGAAGTGCTTTGGGACGAATGGGATCAGGCTGGCTGGACCAATGATTCAATTATAGCTTATCCTGCGCTGACAGCCCTGGCGGCAACGTGGAACAGGAATATGTCTTCCATCTACGGTAAATCTCTTGGTGAAGAAGCAAGATACAGAAAAAAGGATGTTATTCTGGGACCTGGGGTCAATATTTACAGAACTCCGCTCAATGGCCGTAACTTCGAGTATATGGGAGAGGATCCGTTTTTAAGCTCTCAAATGGTTGTTCCTTATATCAAAGGTGTTCAGTCCAATGGTGTTGCAACGAGTGTAAAACATTTTGCTCTGAACAATCAGGAAACTTTCAGACACTCGAGTAATGTGATTGTTGATGATAGAGCTTTGTACGAGATTTATTTACCACCGTTCAAAGCAGCGGTTCAGGAAGGTGATTCCTGGACAATAATGGGTGCTTATGATTTATATAAAGGACAGCATGCCAGCCACAATCAATACTTATTGAATGATATCCTGAAAGGTGAATGGGGTTATAAGGGTGTTGTCGTTTCGGATTGGGGCGCAGTTTTAGATACAAACCAAGCAATTCATAATGGTTTGGATTTGGAATTCGGAACATGGACCAATGGTTTGTCAAAAGGAACAAGCAATGCTTATGACAATTATTATCTGGCTAAACCTTATTTGGATCTGATCAAATCCGGAAAAGTCGGAACTAAAGAGTTAGACGATAAAGTGAGAAGAGTTCTCGGCTTAGCTTATAAAACATCTATGAACAAGAACAAGCCTTTTGGATCTATTGCTTCAGAAGCTCATATTGCTGCAGCAAAACAGATCGCTTCTGAAGGAATTGTTTTGCTTCAGAATCAAAAAGCGATATTACCAATCAATTTAGCCAAGACTAAAAAAATTGCAGTGATAGGTGAGAATGCTATCAAAATGATGACCGTTGGCGGTGGAAGTTCTTCTCTTAAAGTGAAATATGAAACTTTACCACTTGCCGGAATCAAAGAACGTTTCGGAAAACAAGCAGAAGTAGCTTATGCCAGAGGTTATGTTGGCGATGTAGGCGGCGAATATAACGGTGTAAAATCCGGACAAAATCTTAAAGAGACGCGTTCTTCTGCTGAATTAATTGCTGAAGCCGTAAAATTGGCGAAAGAATCTGATTTCGTGGTTTTTGTCGGAGGTCTTAATAAAAGTGACCATCAGGATGCAGAAGGTATGGACAGAGAAAGTTATGGTTTGCCATACAATCAGGATGCAGTAATTTCAGCTTTGGCAAAAGCGAATAAAAATCTTGCCGTTGTCCTGGTTTCCGGTAATGCTGTTGCAATGCCTTGGATCAAAGAAGTTCCGTCCGTATTACAATCTTGGTATCTCGGCTCAGAATCTGGTCATGCCATTGCAGCAATTCTTGCTGGTGATATCAATCCTTCCGGAAAATTGCCTTTCACTTTTCCGGTTAAGTTAGAAGATAATTCGGCGCATGCTTTGGGAGAATATCCTGGAAACAAAGAAGAGCTGGCTGCCGGAAAAGGAAAAGAACTGAAAGATCCGATTAATATTACTTACAATGAAGGAATCTTCGTTGGTTACCGTTGGCACGATACCAAAAATATCAAACCGTTATTCAGTTTTGGACACGGTTTGAGTTACACGACTTTTGAATATGGAAAAGTCAAAGCAGATAAATCTGAACTGACAGCGAATGATAAAATAACCTTCACAGTTAATGTGAAAAATACAGGTAAAGTGGATGGAGCAGAAGTGGTGCAATTGTACATCAGCGATCTGAAATCATCTTTACCAAGACCTTTGAAAGAACTGAAAGGCTTTGATAAAGTTTATTTGAAAGCCGGTGAATCCAAAGATGTTTCTATCACAGTTGATAAATCTGCATTGAGTTTCTTTGATCCGGTGAAACACGATTGGGTTGCAGAACCGGGAGATTTCGAAGCGCTGGTAGGAAGTTCATCTTCTGATATCAGAACTAAAATCAAGTTTACATTGAAATAAGTTTTATTGGAAATATAAAATTAAAGGATAGCAATTGCTATCCTTTCCTATTTCTTAAAACTGAAATTCTGCAGTCAATCTTTTGTCTTCATCCAATCTTTCAATCAGCTTCTCCAAACCTTCAAACTTAATTTCATCGTGTAGATAATCCCGGAATTTGATAGTGATTTCTTTATCATAAATATCCTGGTCAAAATCCAGAATATAAACTTCGGTATGTAAAGATTGATTTTTGTCATCAATAGTAGGATTGGTTCCAATACTCAGCATTCCTTTGTAGAATTGATTGTCAATCCATACTTCAACAATATAAGCACCTTTTTTAGGAAGTAGCTTGTTGATTGGAACTTCAATATTTGCGGTTGGGTAACCAATAGTTCTACCGAGTTTTTTACCGTGAATAACTTTTCCTGTCAAAGGATAATTGTAGCCCAGCATTTGATTCGCATCATTGATTCTGCCTTCCGAAAGTGCTATCCTGATTTTTGTAGAACTGATATTAAGGTCATTCTTTTTTATAGCTTCCAATTGATTGACTTGAAAACCTAATTCATTGGAAAGAGATTTCAACAATTCAAAATTCCCGCTTTTATTTTTCCCGAATGTATGATCGTAACCTATTATGATATGCTTGACATTGAGCTTGTTAACCAAAATTTTTTCACAAAATTCTGTTCCTGTCAGATTTCTGAATTCTTCATCAAAAGTTTTTAAGAACATATTCTTAATGCCGCTTTTTTCAAGAAGTTCTAATTTCTCTTCCAGCGTGTTGAGCATTTTTACATCATCATCCGGATTGAGAAATTTTCTTGGATGTGGCCAAAAACTTAGAATGGCAGATTCCAGATGTTCTTTTTCTGCAATTTCATTTAGTTTATTAATAATGGATAAATGTCCCAGATGGACACCGTCAAACATACCCAAAGATAATGCTAATGGTATCCTAGATTGGTAGTCTGTAAGATCTCTGATGATTTTCAAATTCTGAATTTTATGGCAAAAAGTAATCAAATCTGCCTGTGTAAAAATACACCTAAATAGTGTGCTATAAATTGTCATACAAATATGATAAAAATCTTTTTTTCTGACAATGCTCGTTAACAAACTTTTATTATCTTTGCGCACAAGTAAAAATTTAGTAATGGCAAACCAAATTAAAGGAAAAATTTCACAAATTATCGGACCGGTTATCGACGTGGTTTTTAATGAAGTTGAAGAATTACCAAAAATATATGACGCTTTAGAAATCACTAAAAGCAACGGAGAAAAAGTTGTTTTAGAGGTTGAGCAGCACATTGGTGAAGATACGGTAAGATGTATCGCAATGGATGCTACAGATGGTCTTCAGAGAGGTCAGGAAGTAACTGGTACAGGTAAACAAATTACAATGCCGGTTGGTGATGAAGTTAACGGTCGTCTTTTCAACGTTGTAGGAGATGCTATTGATGGGATCCAGAATTTGTCAAAAGAAGGAGGTTTGCCAATCCACAGAGAAGCACCAAAATTCGATCAGTTATCAACTTCTGCTGAAGTTCTTTTCACAGGGATCAAAGTAATCGACCTTGTAGAGCCTTATGCAAAAGGAGGTAAAATCGGATTGTTCGGTGGAGCTGGTGTAGGAAAAACAGTATTGATTCAGGAATTGATCAACAACATCGCAAAAGGACACGGTGGTCTTTCCGTATTCGCAGGAGTAGGTGAAAGAACAAGAGAAGGGAACGACCTTTTGAGAGAGATGTTGGAATCGGGAATTATTAAATATGGTGATGAGTTCATGCACTCTATGGAAAATGGAGGTTGGGATCTTTCTAAAGTAGATCTAGAAGCTATGAAAGATTCTAAAGCTGCTTTCGTTTTCGGACAGATGAATGAGCCGCCAGGAGCAAGAGCTAGAGTAGCGTTGTCTGGTTTGACTTTAGCTGAATATTATAGAGATGGTGGAGAAACTGGTCAAGGTAGAGATGTACTATTCTTCGTAGATAACATCTTCCGTTTCACACAAGCTGGTTCCGAGGTATCTGCACTTTTGGGTCGTATGCCATCAGCGGTAGGTTACCAACCAACTTTGGCATCTGAAATGGGTGCGATGCAGGAAAGAATTACTTCAACTAAAAATGGTTCAATTACGTCTGTACAAGCGGTTTACGTACCTGCGGATGACTTAACTGACCCGGCTCCTGCAACTACATTTGCTCACTTGGACGCAACAACAGTACTAGATAGAAAAATCGCTTCGTTAGGTATTTATCCAGCAGTAGATCCTTTGGCTTCTACGTCAAGAATCTTAGCGCCGGAAATCATTGGTGAAGAACATTACAACTGTGCTCAGAGAGTAAAAGAAATTCTTCAGAGATATAAAGCTCTTCAGGATATCATTGCGATCCTTGGTATGGAAGAACTTTCAGAAGAAGATAAATTGGTAGTTTACAGAGCTAGAAAAGTTCAGAGATTCTTATCTCAACCTTTCCATGTTGCTGAACAGTTTACTGGTATCCCAGGATCATTGGTTGATATCAAAGATACCATCAAAGGATTCAATATGATCATCGATGGAGAATTGGATCAATATCCGGAAGCTGCTTTCAACTTGAAAGGAACTATCGAAGAAGCTATTGCAGCCGGACAAAAAATGTTAGCTGAGAACGCTTAATTAGAAAATAGAATAAAGAAAAAAGAGTCAAGATAGTTCTCTTTTTTCTTTTCTCTTTACTCTTTAATCTAACAAAATGAATATAAAAATTTTAACTCCGGAATATGTTGTTTTTGATGGCGAGGTAGATTCAATTCTTCTTCCTGGGAAAAGCGGGCAATTCCAGATATTCAAAAACCACGCGGCAATCGTTTCTGCTTTGGTAAGTGGTAAAGTCAAGATCTACACAGATAAAGTAGGTTCTGCTTATCAAAAATACCTTACAAAAGAAAATGATGCTAAATCTGTTTTTTCTTATGAAATTAAGAGTGGTGTTTTAGAATTTAATAATGATAAAGGAATTATTCTTTGCGAATAAAAATCCTTAAAATCACATAATAAAAAAGAATCATTAATTATTTAATGATTCTTTTTTGTTTTATATAATGATAAAAATTACCAGTTGCTCAAACCATTTTGAAGAGCTTTTTTATAATTTTCTTTGTCAAAAGAATAGAGATCTGGAGCTTTGTGAGCACCACCACGTCTTTGTTCATCAAGCCTTTTTAGAATACCCAGATTCTTGATTTTACGATAAAAATTTCCTCTGTTAAGTTCTTTACCCAGAATTGTCTCATAAAGCTTTTGCAATTCTGATAATGTAAACTTTTCAGGAAGCAGATTGTATCCGATTGGTTTAATAGAAATGCGCTCTCTTAAAGTCAGTAGTGCTTTGTCTATAATTTCCCGATGATCCATGGCCAGTTCAATCTCAGGGAGCTGACTCAGATAGACCCATTCGCAAGTTTCACTGAATTGATCTGGTATTGGGTGCAATTCCGAAGCACTGTATAATGCATAAAATCCAATGGTTATGAATCTTTGTTTTTGAAATAATGTCTCATCAAAATCTTCAAAATAGAATTCACTTCTGTTCTTTTTCCCAAAAACACCAAATTCTTCAAGATAAACACCGGTAACGCCAGCTCTGTCCTTTAATATCCTTACAACAGCTTCATCCAGATCTTCATCTTTTGCAATATATCCACCGGGTAACAACCACTGCTTTCTGTAGTTCATTTTTAAAAGAAGAACTTTCAATTCATTTTGATCAAATCCGAAAACAACGGTGTCTGCGGATAGATGTGGTAAAAAAAATTCTTTAGCCTCTTTGGACTGATTTAAAAACTGTTGTTTAGAATCTATCATATTTATTACAAAAACTCAATATTACAAATATATTAATAAAATCTAACCAACCAAAGGAGAATCACATTGTAAACGATAGCATTTATTTAAGAAATATAATGTCTCAAAATAAGAATTAATCAATAAAACAGACTATCTTTAGGCACTTTTTAAATGAATGATTATGACGAATGAAGTACAATCTAAGAGGAATTACACAATTCCTCTGATTACCATTACCCTTTTGTTTTTTATGTGGGGATTCATCACCTGTATGAATGATATCCTCATTCCTTACCTGAAACAGCTTTTCAGCCTTTCTTTCTTCGAATCGATGCTGGTGCAGTTTTGTTTCTTCGGAGCTTATTTTATCGGCTCGCTGATTTACTTTTTAATCTCAACAACCAAGGGTGACCCGATTGATAAGGTAGGTTACAAAAAAGGAATTCTTTTCGGGATTTTCCTGGCGGCTTTGGGCTGTGTCCTGTTTTATCCGGCGGCAAGTTTCGCTTCTTATCCATTATTTTTAGGAGCATTATTTATTTTAGGATTAGGATTTACGGTATTACAAATTACCGCGAATGCTTACGTTTCTCTTTTGGGACCGGAAGATTCCGCATCCAGCCGACTGAATATGACCCAGGCTTTCAATGCTTTCGGAACAACGATTGCGCCGGTTTTGGGCGGACATCTGATCTTCGAATTGTTTTCTGCTCCGGACGGTTCTTTCTCTGCAGCGGCGACAAAAATTC
>NQWY01024863.1:0-10645 GCA_019425655.1 Rhizophagus prolifer
ATAATTTACAGAATGTAAAATGGACCGGACATAGCTAGTACAATTAATGATGCCCCAAGAGGAACTACATTGATAAATCAAAACTAAACTATTAATTGCAAAGATGACTCCAAAATACATGACAATTAAAAACTTGTAATATTCGTCATAAAGAGTTTCTATAAAAGTAAGATTAACCAGTTTCTCTTTATCAATTAGGCTGAAAAAAGAAAAAAATATGCTAATTTTTCATAATAATAATTAAATCTGTAATTATATAACTTATATTAGATCAATTATTATTTAAAAAAAATTAAATGATTTAGAAATGCACATTGCATATCTGATATATCTTTGTAGAAGCGTTAATAAAAACGTTTCTTAAACCATTACCAAGCGTCGAAAATGATGAGAGAATATTCTTGTTTTCATGCAAGAAAATTATTTTTTAAAAGTCGCCCATCTGTTCTTTAATACACTCTTTATGATACGAACATCATATGCAAATTATAATAAGCGAAATTTTAAAAAGAGTGGAATGATTCACAAACTCATTATTATACTAATAATAAAAAAAAAATTTTTTCTTAATTTTTTTTAGATAATGTATTAAATAATATAATAAATTTAGTGAATAATGATAAATTTACGAACTCACAATTGTAAAGAATATCGAAACTAATTAATAACAATCATGTGATATGTGATAATCACATGATTTACGCAGAATTTTTTGGGGTGCTCTTGGGGTAGTTAAAAATTGTTGGGAAGTTCTAGTCACGTGCAGTTAAATTTAGAAAATTAATTTCAGTCGAGTGGTATAATAACATTGTAATGTCATTCTAATTGATAAAATATAATTAATTGTACGTATGTCATTAAAATGATTTTATCTTCTATAATTCCAAATGCAGACTATTGAAAATCGTCGTAAACAAATTTTATTAGTTGAATGTTTTATAATTACACAATACATAGACTGTAAAAACAAACACGGGCTTTCAAAAAGAGGGATTTTTAAAGCGGGTAGAATTACGTGATCATAGTAAAATATTTGTCAGACCGTATCACACCCTCTAACTTTTCACTTTTATATTAACGTTAAGTATTCTGAAGACAGAATGCCGTAATTCCACCGAATCTGCCCGCTTTAACGAACCCTAAAAAAGTAAATTTTTATTTCATTTAATGTTGGCTGGAATTAAATATAGATAGCGAAAGAAAAAAAAGATTTGTTAAGTCAAAAATGACATACAAATCACCTCTGACGTTTTAAGTAAACTTGCAAAGCGGGTAAAAATACATTATATGATTCTCCTAAAGTTGTATTTATTATAATTTTTTTTGCAAATTTTTCGTTATAAGATCACATGATATATGTTTGAACTTTTCAAATTGGTGTCATATAAAAATAAAAAGTTGGTAAAAACGATAATAAAGCAAGCTTCTTCAGAAATACCAGCATAAGATAGTGTGTAATTTTTGTTGTAATTTTGTCTACTAGGAAGAAAAAGAATATCTCTAAATAATAATAATGTTTGGATTCTTATTGGAAGTTCAAACCATAATATTATTGAATCTCCATGCATTATCCATATATTTTTTTAATAAGAATACACTTGCGATAAATTACTGCATTGAGAGTGAAGAGTTATCGATTTAGTAATCTGATAGTTGATTCGGTTGATAAAAAATTTTTTTCTAGTGAAAAAATATAGTTCATTTCAGAAATTCGGAATTAGAATAAGTTTTATTTTTTTTTTGGCATTTTAGAAAAAAATCAAATAAGTTTTACGTAATAATGTTTTATTTGTTATGTACGGTTCTTTTATTATTTTTTTTTTATAATCAGTTTGTGCAATGGGTACTTTTAGGAATATTTATTTCATCAATATTTCGAATAAGACATTAAACTAGGTTGAATTGTGGGCCTTTTAATTCACTTTTTTCTTTTACAGCAATCTAGAGACTCGCTTTTTCTTTGTAGTTCTTTGTTTTTATTAATACAGAACTTAAAATTGACTCATGATTTGACTCGTTATAAAATGTTGTTCGAATTCCGACTCGTTGAGTATTAATGTCTTTATAAGCTATTGCATGAATTTTACTTTGCGCAAAAATATAAAAAATAAGAATAATGATCGTTTGAGAATTATTTATCTTTTAACAAAAATTTTTTGACTAAATCATCGAACCGATTATAAGTTTGACAGAACATGATAAGTACTCACGACCATCAATCATTCAATCACGCAATTTTAAATTCATTAATTTCTTAGTGTATCCGAATTAGAAATGAATCAGAGGATTTGCCTTTGATTATTAATATTTTTTTTTTACTTTAGTAGATATCGGTTATTACAAAAAGCTAATTACGATTAAAATGGAAACATTATGCTAATTTAATCAATCGTGTGGTACGTTATGTAAAAAATTAAATAAAATTTGGAATGATCGGTAAATTTGATCCATGCATCATTCATTTTATGCACGTTTTTTCTTGTAGATTTTTTTATATTACGTCATTGCGCCAAACTTTGTTTTATATCCAGATTTAGTTTCTTCTTACTGCAGCAAAAATGTAGCACACCCATAATTTGGGATTACAAATGGTCTATCACAACTATATTGTGATTTTACCTTATTTAGTCATGCAAGCACGTCATTGGCAAAACTGTGGGCACGTACGCCGATTATACTATTTAAAGTAAGTGGCGCATTTTCACGAAAAAAGTGGTTGTCAATTTTACAGAGCGGGCAAAAATACATCTACATACATAATATCAAAGACTTAAATTTTATAAGTTTATTAAGATTTGTTTTTGAAAAGAGGAAAATTTCGTGAAAAATTGTATGTAGCTCGTGTGCCGATCATTTTATCGATCGTTTCCAAAAAAATATTTTAAAGTATAATATAATCGGCATAACCTGTCACATTTCGGAACTCTTTGTTTACCTCGGTTACAATGCGGACCTAGGACCGATCTTATAAAGATCGGCACTTAAATCACTTTGCTCTTTCATTCTTGTAATGAGACGCAGCATGTACATTATCTAACGTAGTTTTAATTTGGATATATAGTAGATGCATGAAATTTCCAAAAAAAAAGATGCATAGAATTTCCGCCAAGAAATGAATAAAATTTGGATATAATATCTATTTTTAAACATTTATTTCGGGTATGCACTCGGTTATAGAATTCCATCAGAATTTACGTAAGCTAGGATCTCGGAAAATATACTGTATATAAATAAGGTGAATTTCCACACATTAACACTATCAATATTTTGACTTTTAACCCACATACCTCATCATACAATTTCTTATAAAAGATCAATTTTTTCACAATATATATATATATATCATCGAACTTAAAATTTATAACATTCGTAATCTATTTAAGGTTCACTATTAAATTTATTTTATGTAAACTCACTTTATTCGTTCCCAATTTTTTTTTAATTTGCAAAAAAAGGAATAAATTTTAAATTTTTTATCTTAATAAATATGATAAGAAACAAAATTGATGAAATTGTTAAACCACATTATGCAAAGAAAGCAATAAAATACGATGATAGTAAAATCACACTGTATAATTTTGCAAAATTATATTATAATGGAGAAGTAACAGAAGAGAACATAGATCATCATGTTATGCATGATTTAGCTGAATGTTATAAAGATGGAAAAGGGGTAGAAAAGAATTTAGAAAAAGCCTTTTATTGGTATCAAAAAGCAGCAGAAAATGGCCATATTAATGCAATGGACCATGTGGCTACATGTTATTACAATGGAAAAGGAACAGAAAAAAATTTAGAAAAATCCTTTTATTGGCTTCAAAAAGCAGCAGAAAATGGTTTTACTAATGCAATGCCTATTTTGGCTGCATATTATCACAATGGAGTAGGAATGGAGAAGGACTTAGAAAAGGCCTTTTATTGGTGTCAAAAAGCAGTGGAAAATGGTCACATTAATGCAATGTTTAATTTGGCTGAATGTTATCTATATGGAAAAGGGACGAAGAAGAACTTAGAAAAAGCTTTTACTTGGTATCAAAGTGCAGCAGAAAATGGTAGTGAATGTGCAATAAATAGTTTAGCCACTTGTTATTACAATGGAGAAGGAATAGAAAAAAATTTAGAAAAAGCCTTTTGTTGGTTTCAAAAAGCTGCAGAAAATGGTTTTACTATTGCAATGTTTAATTTGGCTGAATGTTATCAAAATGGAAATGGAACGGAGAAGAACTTAGAAAAAGCTTTTGCTTGGTATCAAAAAGCAGCTGAAAATGGTCATGTTGATGCAATGGGTTATTTGGCTATATGTTATTACAATGCAGAAGGGACGAAGAAGAACTTAGAAAAAGCTTTTGCATGGTATCAAAAGGCAGCAGAAAATGGTCACATTAATGCTATGCATGATTTAGCTGAATGTTATGAAAAAGGAAAAGGGACAGAGAAGAACTTCAATAAAGCTTTTTATTGGTATCAAAAAGCAGCTGAAAATGGTAATAAATGTGCAATAAACCATTTAGCTTATTGTTATTACAATGGAAAAGGAACAGAAAAAAATTTAGAAAAGACCTTGTATTGGTTTCAAAAAGCAGCAGAAAATGGTGATAAATGTGCAATGAATAATTTAGCTTATTGTTATTACAATGAAGAAGGAACAGAAAAAAATTTAGAAAAGACCTTGTATTGGTTTCAAAAAGCAGCAGAAAATGGTCACATTAGTGCAATGTTTAATTTGGCTATATGTTATCAAAATGGAAGAGGGACAGAGAAGAACTTAGAAATAGCTTTTACTTGGTATCAAAAAGCAGCTGAGAATGGTCATGTTGATGCAATAAATCATTTAGCCGCTTGTTATTACAATGGAGAAGGAATAGAAAAAAATTTAGAAAAAGCCTTTTATTGGTTTCAAAAAGCAGCAGAAAATGGTTTTGCTAATGCAATGTTTAATTTAGCTGTATATTATCACAATGAAGAAGGAATAGAAAAAAATTTAGAAAAATCCTTTTATTGGTTTCAAAAAGCAGCAGAAAATGGTTTTACTATTGCAATGTATAATTTGGCTGAATGTTATCACAATGGAGAAGGAACAGAAATAAATTTAGAAAAATCCTTTTATTGGTATCAAAAAGCAGCAGAAAATGGTAGTGAATGTGCAATAAATCATTTAGCTAATTGTTATTACAATGGAGAAGGAACAGAAAAGAATTTAGAAAAAGCCTTTTATTGGTATCAAAAAGCGGCAGAAAATGGTGATAAATGTGCAATGAATCATTTAGCCAATTGTTATCACAATGGAGAAGGAACAGAAAAAAATTTAGAAAAAGCCTTTTATTGGTGTCAAAAATCAGCAGAAAATGACCATATTAATGCAATGAATCATATGGCTATATGCTATCACAATGGAATAGGAACAGAGAAGAACTTAGAAAAAGCTTTTGCTTGGTATCAAAAAGCAGCAGAAAATGGCCACATTAATGCAGTGTTTAATTTAGCTGAATGTTATGAAAAAGGAAAAGGAACAGAGAAGAACTTAGAAAAGGCCTTTTATTGGTATCAAAAAGCAGCAGAAAATGGTCATGTTGATGCAATGGGTTATTTGGCTATATGTTATTATAATGGAAAAGGTACAGAAAAAAATTTAGGAAAAGCCCTTAATTGGTATCAAAAAGCAGCAGAAAATGGTCATATTAATAATGCAATGTTTGTTTTGGCTATATATTATTACAGTAAAAAGAATTTAGAAAAAGCCTTTTATTGAATTCAAAAATTAGCACAATTTATTCTTTCATTATTATATTATAATGGTAAAGAAACAGAGAAAAACTTAGATAAGACCTTTTATTGGTATCAAAAAGCAGCAGAAAATGGTGATGCATGTGCAATGAGTCATTTAGCTGAATGTTATGAAAATGGAAAAGGAATAGAAAAGAATTTAGAAAAAGCCTTTTATTGGTATCAAAAAGCAGCAGAAAATGGTTTTACTATTGCAATGTTTAAATTAGCTGCATGCTATCACAATGGAGAAAGAACAGAAAAAAATTTAGAAAAAGCCTTTTATTGGTGTCAAAAAGCAGCAGAAAATGGTTTTGCTAATGCAATGTTTAATTTAGCTGTATATTATCACAATGAAGAAGGAATAGAAAAAAATTTAGAAAAATCCTTTTATTGGTGTCAAAAAGCAGCAGAAAATGGTTTTACTACTGCAATGTATAATTTGGCTGAATGCTATTACAATGGAGAAGGAACAGAAATAAATTTAAAAAAAGCCTTTTATTGGTGTCAAAAAGCAGCAGAAAATGACCATATTAATGCAATGTTTAATTTAGGTGCATGTTATCACAATGGTGAAGGAACAGAAAAAAATTTAGAAAAAGCCTTTTATTGGTATCAAAAAGCAGCAGAAAATGACCATATTAATGCAATGTTTAATTTAGCTGCATATTATCACAATGGAGAGGGAACAGAAAAAAATTTAGAAAAATCCTTTTATTGGTATCAAAAAGCAGCAGAAAATGGTTTTACTATTGCAATGTTTAATTTAGCTGCATGTTATCAAAATGGAGAAGGAACAGAAAAAAATTTAGAAAAATCCTTTTATTGGTGTCAAAAAGCAGCAGAAAATGACCATATTAATGCAATGTTTAATTTAGGTGCATGTTATTACAATGGAGAAGAAACAGAAAAAAATTTAGAAAAATCCTTTTATTGGTACCAAAAAGCAGCAGAAAATGGTTTTACTATTGCAATGTTTAATTTAGCTGTATGTTATCAAAATGGAGAAGGAACAGAAAAAAACCTAGAAAAAGCCTTTTATTGGTGTCAAAAAGCAGCAGAAAATGACCATATTAATGCAATGTTTAATTTAGGTGCATGTTATCACAATGGAGAAGGAACAGAAAAAAATTTAGAAAAAGCCATTTATTGGTATCAAAAAGCAGCAGAAAATGGTTTTACTATTGCAATGTTTAATTTAGCTGTATGTTATCACAATGGAGAAGAAACAGAAAAAAATTTAGAAAAAGCCTTTTATTGGTGTCAAAAAGCAGCTGAAAATGGTCTTACTATTGCAATGTTTCATTTAGCTGCATATTATCACAATGGAGAAGGAACAGAAAAAAATTTAGAAAAATCCTTTTATTGGTATCAAAAAGCAGCTGAAAATGGTAATAAATGTGCAATGAATCATTTAGCCAATTGTTATCACAATGGAAGTGGAACAGAAATAAATTTAGAAAAATCCTTTTATTGGTGTCAAAAAGCAGCAGAAAATGACCATATTGATGCAATGTATAATTTAGCTGCATGTTATCACAATGGAGAAGGAACAGAAATAAATTTAAAAAAAGCCTTTTATTGGTTTCAAAAAGCAGCTGAAAATGGTACTAGTGAATCTGCAATGAATCATTTAGCTGGTTGTTATAAAGTTGGAAGTGGAACAGAAAAGAATTTAGAAAAAGCCTTTTATTGGTTTCAAAAAGCAGCTGAAAATGGCAATATATGTGCAATGAATGATTTAGCTGAATGTTATAAAAATGGAGAAGGAACAGAAAAGAATTTAAAAAAAACCCTTTATTGGTACCAAAAAGCAATTGAAACTGCACAAAATAATTCTAAAACTAAGACTTGTATTTATCATAATGTAAATGGAAAGGCAAAACTAATTAAGTCAATGAATAGATTTATAATTGAATCAGAAGAAGAGAATTATAATAAATGTCATAAATGCCATATGAAAAGAAGACCTTCAAAAAAGAATCAACAAATTTGTATAATTTGTTACCAAGCAAAATTATTATATAAACAGAGTGAAAATGAAATTATAGACAAATTCATTGAATATACACAAATTAATTTTATTCAAGAAACTAGCAGAATGAAATTTATTTCCTATGATCGATTTAAAAACATAGAATTTATTAAAGAAGGAGGATTTAGTGAAATTTATAAAGCTACATGGATTGATGGTCCACATAGTTGGAATGAAGAAAAAGAAGATTTTGAATATAAAGATTCTAATATAATAGTTGCTTTAAAACAACTTAATAACTCTGAAAATATTTTACTTGAAGAGTTAAAAGAGGTAAGCAAGTTATTTTATTTAATTTTAACAATAATCTATTTTTTTAATATAATAAGGAAAAACTTAGATTAATTTTATAATTTCAGCTTTTAATGATTTATATTGCTGATATAAATAATAATTTCTTTAATTCTTCACTTTATTTAAATGAATATTATGGAATCACTCAAAATCCCGATACTAAAGATTTTATTATAATTATGAAATATTATAAATTTGATTTGAGAGATTATATAACAAAAAGTAAAGACTTTTATAATATTGAATGGAATAAAAAATTAAAAATACTCAGAATTATTGCTGAAGGACTTGATCATCTTCATAATCAAAATATTATTCATCGAGATTTGCATAGTGGAAATATTCTTTGTGAAAATGATGATGATGTAGTAATAAGTGATTTAGGAATTAGTAAATCAGCAATGGGATCCACAAATGATGAAAGTTTATATGGTATTATTGGTATTATTCCATATATGGCTCCAGAGATTTTGCAAAGAAAAGAATATACTACATTTTCAGATATTTACAGTTTTGGTATGATCATGTGGGAACTTATGACAGGTAGATTACCATTTGATGATCAAACTAACGATGTCGGACTTAGGAGTAAAATATGTTATGATGGTCTTCTCCCTCCAATAACAGCTAATGCACCTAAGGATTATATTGAACTGATGCAAGAATGCTGGAATTTTGATCCAATTAAAAGACCAAAAGCTGATATTATAAAAAAAAAGTTATGTGATATATTAAAAGAAGAAGTTAATAATCCAACAGAAATTATAAAATCGACAGATAATGCATTTATAGACAATCCAAAAAGTAAACAATTAAGCAATGAAATATTTACAAGTTCAAAAAAACTAGGTAATTAACCTGATTTACTAATTAAAATCGTTTTTTTATACTATTAAACTTAATACTTTTTGTTTAATTATTTAGAGCCACTCTATCCAAAAAATAAAGGTAATCATTTAGTGTATATTGTCTATGGTTATGCTTTTACATTATTAATAACTTTTTTTTTAAAATATGAAGGTGAAAAAAGAATGATTGAAGATACTAATTGTGGTATGTTTTGATAAATTATATTCGTATAACAAATTAAAGAAGTTAATATTAATGAACTTATTACTTTTTAGGATATTGTTATAAAACGAAAGCAAATGAATTTGATATTTAAAATGTAAATTTTGAAGTAGGCTTATTGATATGCACATCTCCCGTATCAAAAAATAATGTTATTTGAAATTTTTAATCGTGCATTGTTTAATCATTATTCGTTTGTATTTGATAAATTATTTCTATTGAATTCATTGAATTTTACTCAATTTTTTAACTGAATTAGTACTCATATAATATAACGTTATTTAATTTGTTTTTTTTATATTTTTCTTTAAATTCATTGAATTTTCACGTATTGTTGAATTTTTCTTTATATTTGTTTTATTCATATAACGTATTGTATATCTTAAAACCATATTCTGTTATAAAAATTACTTATTCGGTTATACTATTATTATAATTATTTAAAATGCAAAATTAAATTCATGATTTATGTAAGGGTAATAATTCTGTTTATCCAACTATGATTACTAAAAAGTGTTTGTTTAAAAATCACGAGAAGGCAGTAAAAAAAAAAATTGATGACTTTTTTATACTTACATATGTTTTAAAATGATATGATACCAATTTCATTTATTTTATTTAGGATAAAAGTTTTTAAAAAAATAAAGATGAATAATTCGAATATTTCATCTCGAGAAATTTCAAATTAAGACAGATGTCAAAAGAGAGAAAAATACCGTATTAATTGAAGACTAATGGAATGAAACGAAATTACGCACCTATTCATAATATAGTAAAATTAATTTTTTGTGAAATAAACGCAAATGATACCATTTAATAGTCGTATAATTGATCAATTCGTTATAATCTTTTTCAACGGATTTAACCTCATAATAAAAATTTAACATACTTGTCATAATCATATTGGATTATTTTATTCCAAAGAACTGCAAATTTCAAATAAATGTTTTAACTGATATGTTTTAAATATAATTCTCGATTGTAAAAATAAGTTTTTGAAGTACATAAATTTTTTTAATATTGATTCTCCAAATCCATTAAAAGTAATACGCGGCGCACCATTAATTTTTAAATTTTATTTATGAAAATTAATCAAATAAATTGAATAATTGTTATCTAACAACATTAAATAAAAGAAAAAAATTTTGCATATTAGGAATTTCTATATTTAAAGTTTCTAGGACTACAGCTGTGCAATCTTTACAATTTATTAATTTTTTCCCAGCTCCGTGTATTTCTAAAAATATATTTGTCTCTTTGATTCCAAGCAATGTACACTCCCGCGCAAAAAGTTTAGGACCACCCTATTTTTGATTATACTAATAGAGTTTTGTTCTTTATTTATATAAATTTTTTTTAAAAATAAATTCTTTATATTATAATTTTTAAATAAACATAAAAATTATCATATTTGCATTTATAAATCATATAATATAAGGTTTTTATTTTAATAGTGAATTTTTAACTTTTTAACTAAAGCAG
>NQWY01024868.1:0-13562 GCA_019425655.1 Rhizophagus prolifer
AGTACTTGGTTGGTTTCCAACTCCTACTAGTAGGGGACATTCTGAAGCATCACAATTTGAAACAGCAGATGACGCAAAAAATAAGAATGACAAGAGTTATAGTGGCGCTATATATAGTCAAACTGTCACTCCACAGATCCCTGTTTATACTAGTCGGAAGTTCAAACGTCGTGAAATCACACCTGAAATTGCTGGAGGTAAATAACTTTTTTTCAAATTCGAGAATCTAACTAATGATATCATAATTTTTTATTTATTAGGTTCTGCAAGCATTAGTCTCTTTGTACCTGAAGAACCTGAAGAATCTAAAGAGTCCGAAGAACCTGAAGATGATAAGGACAATTAATTTCATTTAGTATTGTAATTTCCAGTACCTTTAAATTTATCATCAACTTGTATTGTTTGTATAACTATCTATTAAAGATTAACTCCGTATT
Organism: Rhizophagus prolifer; assembly: GCA_019425655.1. Classification (NCBI taxonomy): domain Eukaryota; kingdom Fungi; phylum Glomeromycota; class Glomeromycetes; order Glomerales; family Glomeraceae; genus Rhizophagus; species Rhizophagus prolifer. Next base: position 438 of record NQWY01024868.1, read on the forward strand.
TATCTAATGTTTCGATTGCTTTAGGATTATCTCGTAAAGCGGAAAGTTTAAGATATTCAATACCTTTCTCCTTATCTTGTTGCACTCCCATTTTCCCATTATAATAAGTAATACCTACATGATATAACGCTGTAGGATTATTATTTTCAGCGGCCATCTTTAAATATTTCCAACATTCTTTTTTATCAAAAGGTAAATCAGGATTTTTAAGATTTTTACTATCATAAGCAAAAGCGTATTCCAATTGAGCATCAGCTATTCCAGCATCAGCTGCAATTTTAAATAATTTTTTTGCTTCAATTTGATTCTTTTCAACAAAACCCTTCCATAAATAAAGTCCTTTCCAATACATGGCCGTTTTATTACCAATATTTGCATGTGCATTGAAACATTCCCAACAAATTTTGTAATCTTGTTCGGATTTTGTTTTTTTAGCTTTCGTATTATGATGTTCAATACCTTTTGATAATGGTAAAAGATCAAGGACATGCTTATTATTATTGGTAATAGTGGTAGAGGTAGTGAAAGAACTTTTTTGAGATTCATAACTTGTTTCCTCATTTAAATTTAATAAATTATTTTCATGAGATTTATATAATGATTCGAGAATTTTTGAGACCTTTTGGGTTGTTGGACGTTTACGATTTTCATGTTGCCATGCCAATATAATAATTTCAGTGAAACCATCAATTATATCACGTGGACAATTTACAAAGTCTAATGTTTCTCGTTTTCCACTCATAACATGTTCAATTATTTCATCATATCCCATGTCTTTATATGGTATTCTATTAAAGGAAAGTTCCCAAAGAAGCATTCCAAAACTATATAAAAAAGAAAGAAAAAAGAATTTCAAAAAATTAATTTTTATTTTAATATTTTATCTTAGCCAATCTGTTTACATACCTAAACATTTCACACGCATAAGTATATGGTTCTATCTTGGTATTTTGATTTGATTTTTGATAAGATTTAAGTTTCTCAGGAGCCATCCAACGCAACATTTGTTTCACATCCTCACCATCATGTACTTTCGAAGTTACATATTGTGTTCTACGGCTTAAGGTAAAATTGGTTATTTTACATTTAAATCCTTCAGTAACCTATTTAAAAATAAAATCAGTATGGCGTATATAATTATTAATTGATGGATCAAAGAACCTACCAAAATATTTTCACATCTAACATCATGATGTAAAACACCTATTATTCATATGAATTAGTTCACGGACGCAAAAAAAAACAAGCTAACGCTAAATAAATTAGAACTTACGAATATGATTCAAGAAACAAAGACCACGAAAAACATCTCTCGCCATACTTAATTTAAGTTTCCAATTAAGATTCTTACTCTCATAAAGACTTTTTAAATCTCCAAATTCAGCCCATTCTAATACCATAACATTTTCGGTGTAGATATCTAAATTTGAAATTCCAAGAAATTTAATAATATAAGGACATTCACTTAATTCATTCCAAATTGTTAAAGTTGCACCAGCTTTTTTTGATTCCGGATTATCATCTTTAAGTGAATATTTAGTTTGTTTACAAGCGACATCAAGATTTTTATATTTTCTTAATACAATACTTTTACGTTCTATGGGTTCTTCTGGTACTATAAGATCTACCGGACCAATTTCAGGACAGGACTAATTTCGGGTAGTTTTGATTTATCCAAAATTGAAGAATTTTTTTCCAACATTTCAATTTTTGCAGTAATAATTGATAATTTTTGATCAGTTATATTAAAATTATGTTTAATATCTTCATAAAAACCTTTTAATTGATTTAAATCACTTTTAATCTCTTCATTTTCATTTTCACGACTAACAACATCATCAATAGAAATAGCAAGTTGTAATGATTTATAACAGTGATCAAAATCATCCCTAATATCATTAAGTTGTTGATTAACTACATTAGCTACAAGATATTTTTTAAAACCTTTAATTTCAGAAATTTCTTCAAGAAATTTTTTAATATTTTCTAATACTTCAATAAAATGCATAAAACTTTCAAAATAACTTTTTTCTTTAAATTTTTCAACATTTTTATCCATATGCCTTTTTAAATATTTTATTGAAGTTAAAGCTAAATCTACTCTATCAACAAATACTCTACAAATTTTTTTATTTGTTTTGGCTTTATCATAAATTTCTAATATATAAGATGCTATATTAATTGCTATATCAAAATGTGGTCCTAAATTTTGAACTATATCTGTAGTTGTTTGTATAACATTTATTCCATGATCTTTAACACATTCTGACATACTAACGCTAAAACTTGAAAAGGTTTCTTTCATGATTTTTATTTGTGATCTTTTTTTTTTAATCAAAATAATTATCGAAAAGTAATTGAAAAATTGATTGAAAAATGATTAAATTTCTAGATAAAAAATGTAAAATCTTTTTCATTTATTTAATTTTATTCAATGAGACACGGCATCCAATCATACGTTTCACGTTCACGAAAAAAATAAACTTTGTTACACATGCTGATCTCCATTGCAACAGAATTCTGAAACCCCATGAGTTTCTAAACGCAACAAAGACTTCATCTTATAATAGTATAGTATACATTTAATTCTAGATTTGTCCTAAAATATTATTTATGTTTGTTTTATTTTTTCTTCTATTCCAGTATATTTTTTCTACGATCGAAAATATAATATTCGCCTTTGTTGTTGGTAAATAACCAATAATGATATTCTTAACCTCTTAACGATAAGACTTATATCGTATTATCGTTATATATTTAAATGCAAATATTTTATTAAAGACGTCGATTAAAATTTTCTTGGGAACTTAATTTTATTTGATTTACAAACAAATTAAACAATGCATGCAATTCTATAACACTTCGCATAAACTCCGTGTGTTGCCAAATTTTCAAATTTGGAAATTTTTATGGTTTTGCCCAGAAGTTTTAACAACGGATTTTTTTATTGTAATTAAATTGTGCAAGGGTGACACAGAATAACAATATGAGCGCCCAAAGGAAGTTAATTCCGTAAACTAAAAAGTCACCTTATCCTAAACATTAAAACTAAAAAGTTTATAATTTTATTATTAGAATAAAAAAGAATGATCTTCTAAACTTTTTTGGCAATTTTGCTTATTCAATTTAAATAGTTTAAATGAAGCGAAAAAGAATTAAAAGAATTCCATCGTTTCAAGATACTAACTACGTCTTTATTTATTTGTTTTTGTTGTTCAATTAAAAAAAGCCATCACGCTATATATTCCATTCCAAAAAAGGAATTGCCTATTTGTAGCATGTTTAATAATTTTTTCCAATAAAAATTATTAGAAAATTGTGTTATCCTAAATGTTAATGAATTTATATATTAGGTGACCTGTTAATAATTCTTCGTTTCTCCTTTTATACTTTAAAAAAAAATATGCATTTTACAAATTTTTTCTCGACAACAGGAAAGAAGGGAATCAAAAGACGTACTTGTTTTACATATTTTGATTTCCTACATAGGCCAATGCCACACAACTGTTTAAAATGTGATCAGTGTAAAATAGACAAGCTTCCTTGCCAACCGTGTATTCAAGAGCGATATCAAAAAGCATATGAAAATTGGACAAGCGGAAACGAAAAAATTGACAAATTAATTAAATATGTTAGACCATCCCTCATCAACACTATTCTTTTTCTTGAATGGATTCCTTATGAAGATCTTGAAATAATTAAAAAAGATTTTGCTAAAGGTGGTTTTGGAACAATATCTTTGGCAAATTGGCTAAATGGTTACGTTGTACGATGGAATCATTATGAAAAACGATGGCATAGGCAAGGAAAAATGCAAGTTGTTTTAAAAACCATGAATAAATCGGACAATATTAGTGACGATTTTATTGCTGAGGTATATCTATCGTCATGCGTTTATCACGTTACTGTATTGTACGATACACATTTTATTCATTTTATTTAATTAACATTTTGTTATTTGTTAAACAATTTGCAGCTTGAAGCATATTTTCATTGTGCTAGTCGTCATCTTATTAGCTATCTCGGTATCACTCAAAATCCGGATACAAAAGATTATGCAATAGTAATGGAATACGCAGAAAATGGTGATTTACGAAAATATCTTCAAACTAACAAAGCCAAGTTATATTGGCGTCGGAAACTTGATATTCTTCGAAACATAGTCGCAGGCCTGGAAATAATCCATGTGAGTGGTATGACACATCGTGATCTCCACACTGGAAACATTTTGCAGTTCAAGGATCTTTTGTATCCCTCACGAATTACCGACTTGGGGTTATCTAAACAAGCCGGTGGAGATAAAACGGAAAAAGTTATTGGTGTCATACCTTACATTGCTCCTGAAGTATTAAATAATGAACCATACACTGAGGCGTCCGATATTTACAGTTTTGCAATGATCTTATGGGAGGTGGGAACTGGTGAAAAACCTTATGCAGATCTCCCCTATGATGATGCACTTGCCCTTCAGATCAAGAATGGTCAAAGACCTGACATTCCCAAAGAAATACCTGAATGCTATGCAAATTTGATAAAAGATTGTTGGAATGATGATCCACACGAACGTCCAACTGCGTTAGACATTAAAGAGAAAATAATGAAATGGCAGTCCGTGCTTGGTTGGTTTCCTACTGAGGAGAGCCGCAGTGATGAGGAAGCGAAACAATTTGAGGAAGCTGATGATGAGAAAAGCAAAGAGGACAGGAGATATCGTGCAAAAATATACAATCCGCCTCCTAAACCGCAAGAACCATCTGCAGGTAAATTTTGAAGCCATCATCTTATCTGTTCGTGCTCTATATTAACGCTCATCCAATGTAACCTTTTAGAAGTTGATGATGATCAAGATCGTCGTGAACTTCCTGGTAAGAAATTTATTCAACAATCTTTCTTATTTTCTCATTTTCAATCCTAACACCCAGCGTGTTTTTTGCTTTGCAGATGATGATGATGAAATTATAGATGGTAAGAGAAATTTGTGGATAATAACGAAGTTCCAGACGGTAAGAAATCTTTACAATTCTTTTTTCTTATTTGCTTATGCCCTATTTCATTATTACTATTATACAGACACTAGTAAAGAACTTCCGGATGATAGTAAAGAGCGTAATAAAGAACTTCTGGATGGTAAGAAACTTTTATAATTCTTTTTCTTATTTACTCGTGCTTTCATTCACGCGTCTTTACTTTATAGATATTAGCAAAGAAATTACAGATGGTAAGAACCTTTTATATTCTTTTTCTTAGTTTTTCATGCTCACTCACGCACTTTTACCTTACAGATATTAGCAAAACATTTTCACATAATAGTAAAGAACTTCCGGATTATAGTAAAGAACTACTTGATGATAACAAAGAACTACCGGATAATAAAGAACTTCTAGATGATAATAAAGATTTTCCGGACGATAGTAAAGAACCTCTGGATGGTAAGAAACTTTTATAATTCTTTTCCCTATTTGATAGTGCTCTGTTCTGACACTTACGCACTTTTACTTTATAGACATAAGTAGAGAACTTCCGGATGGTAAGTAACTTATGCAATTCTTTTTTCTTACTTATCCATACTCTATGTTAATACTTAACTCCATTTTTTATTTTAACATTAAAGATGATGGAATTTCAGACGGTAACAACTTTTTTCTAGTTCATTCGTACTCTATCTTGATACTTATGCCATTTTAACTATCCTAACATTTAACCATTTTACTTGCAGATGATGATAATAATCGTGAACTTCCGGATGGTAAAGAACTTTTTCATCCTTTCTATTTCCAAACCAATTTTTAGTCACAATTATTATTTCTTTTTCCGCATGTCATGAAGTATATGTATTCATATTTCTCCACTTATTGATACAATTGCAATTCTTTAGATGACGAAATGAATCCTCCTCTCTAATGGTAATCGCTGAATAATTGTGGATAAAACCATTTCCGTGTTGAAAAAAGCGAGGTTAGTCTGTATGAAATGCATACAGATGTCGCAGTTTTGGGACAAAAGTTGACAATATTTTGATGGGCTAAATATTGCGAAAAAGAAATTCGCGAAATTAGTCCAATAAAGTTTTTTTTTTGATTATATAGAATTTAATTTTTTTTTTTTAAAGAAAAAAAAAATAGAGTATGAGAATACGCGGAATTCATAAAGTTTAATTGAACTTCAACATTATTATATGCATAGTATATAATTGTTAATATTTATTTATCAAATTAGAATTTGATTACAGTATTTATTATTTAATAATTTAATAAATTATTAGGTGTTAGGGAAAAGTCTGTATTATTATGATTAATACCAGTTATTATCGTTATAAATTATAGTATGCAGATAGCTTTTAGAAATAAAATATACTTTCTTTGTCACATCAAATGATTGAGACTATTTTTATCTACATTTGATCATTTATTAGCTCGTATTTTCCATTTATAGTTTTATTGTCTATCGATCAACCTATCAATTATGTAAAATATCCTTTATTACAAAATCTCTAAGTTCATTTCATCCCTCTTGGTTAATCTATTGTATAGGATTATTCTTTTTTGGAATAATACTTTGTAAATCAATGTATGCCTACCAACTTCAATAACAAAAAACGAATGACTCAAGGATGATATACTATCAGCTAAATTAATAGTAATGTCTGTTAGATGCGATCCAATAATGGCTGGAAAATGTTCCACATTAGATAAGGAAATAGTTCCAATCACCAATTCCTACGAATAGTATAAAAAAACAAAGAATTTTTTTTTAATGTTTGTAATCAGCATATATCACTTAAAAATATCGAGTATTCATAAAATAATCCTTCTTTTTAATAAGTCATTCTGATTCCAACCTCTACGTACCAATAATAAATCGTAATAATTTGAAATTCAATTAACTTATCCAATACAATTTTAACTTACAATAGCGGTTAAAATCAGTCTTTCATCAACCCAATCAAGTTATTAAATCATATCACAATCGCCTATATTAAAATAAATCCTAATTAATTCACGTATTATTTAATGTTAATGTAACGTTTAAGGTATTTTACCTCATGATCTTCAAAAAAGTGTGAACATCATGGTCGCGTGAAATAATTTCTACTCCTACCGATGAATCACTTTCACTAGCTGATACACTTATTTTTTTTTTTTAGCTTTTTGTTGCGTTGATGTACTGCTTTACAGGTAAAAGTGATCAAATCATTGAGACTTATTTAAGAATATCATGATTCATGAGTATAAGTTTCAGTACGAATAGGGGTGGTTGTCGCTAGTGGATTAGGATAAATATATTTTTGATGTTTAATGAATTTCAAATTGATTCGACGTCTTGATTCACCCTAGCCTTAACACTTGAACTATTTGTATAAAGTATACATCATTATTATTATATTAGAGTTTATTAACTAAGTACAATTATGCACATAAAATAATATCAATAATTATTGATACTTACCTATCGATTGTTTTTACAAATAATATGTTTCATTCAGAACGACTTTGAGGTTGAGCAACTGAACGTGTAAAAACTAGAATTTGGATAAAATAATAAAATGATATGATGAACATTTTCGTTACATTATTTAATCTTAGTTTCTCTGCCCTTTAGAAATACTAACAATATAATGTTAAATTAAACATTGGAGTAAATGTTCAAACTCCTTCATTACTTGTTCATGCTCATGTCCAATTAAATAGTAGGCTTCACAACGGAATTTGTGATATCATATGTAACTCATGTGAACTTAAAGCTAAAAAACAATATGTAAAATTTGGGATTTTTTCTTGAACAGAAAATAGTATAATGTTTTTTTGGAAGCTTACCTTTTTTAACATTAATATCAACCAATAAGAGACATATTTGAATTAAATGGTGACTATTCTGATCGTATAATACATATTCTACCGACAAAGAACTAGAAGAATCATAAATTTTTCTTCGTTGATTATTAATTACCAAGGTATCACATGAAAAATTGTGATTTCAGTACAAAAGTGTATGCTTTGGGATTAGCTGATTAAGGAGACTTTGAAATATTGATTCGTATCTTTCTTTCTATCTAAGATTTAGCACACCAAAAAACCAACATCGAGTACTAAAATTTTTAATGATCTAACGTTTTTTGAAAAATGAGCATAAGATTTTCTATTTAAAATAAAAAAAGAAGTAGGATTTTACGAAATTAAACCTACATTAACAAAATTGAATTCCTTGAATTCTGAATTCTGTGGCAGAATTTAATGCTTATGCGACTAAAAAAAATTAACGCGTTTTACTTTGTCAATATTGTGAATAAAAAATTATTCACATCATAATTCAAATTTTTATAGCCCATACAATCTCTTCTTTTTTTAAAAGAAATAAGCCCAAATAGCTTTAAATCCCATATTCCCAATTTCGGTGGACGCGTAATTATCAAAAATATTGCCATATTTCTTTTGAATTGTCGGTTGGTCCCAGCTGGTGCAAATAATATGGGTTAGACAATGATAAAACAGTATAATATAGCGATACTAGCTTTTTAACCTTCGCTTTGATAATAATACCTTTTGCCCTTATGAAAAAAAATCTTGATCATAAATATAATTACTCGACAAATATATTGAGATGGTAAACCCACAAATTCGGATTTATACTCTTATCTCTGCGATATATATGTATGATCCACGCATTTTTGGCGACGTGGGTTTTTTCCATTTCTTGGCAAACCTTATTAAATGCGATAAAATTGGAGTACACGAGTCCACGCACCAAACTGATAATCTATTTATAACTTTTCGACAGTTGCAGGTGAGTGTGGCAATCTTGTAATTAATTTCGACGTAAATAGTTTCATATGCGCAACGCTATCTTATACTCTTTGACTAAAGTGCATTAAGACTATGAATAAGGTCATCAAGTCATCAACACATGATTATTATGACTACACGCAGTATCAGAACTAGCATCTATGCAAATCTGTGAGACAACCAAAGCCATTGAGGAAAGCCATTTCTTTCTTAATAGATACCTAGCCCATCTAGTGATATAGTAGTACCACAAGATCCATTAGAAGTAGTCATTTTCCATGTTTGTAGAAAATTATTTAGTTTTATCTGATTTTTACATGAAATTGGGTAATTCGATTCCTTGTCTCGTTAAGAATTCTTTAGCAATTCAACTCCATTGGGTAACATATTGTCTCTAATTTTACACAATTGAGAAAATATTTTCTTAATATATTTTTTCCAATTATGTACAACTCAGGTTCCAAGTCCAGTTGTGAATATATTTTTTATTTTGAAAACAAAGAATCAGAAATTCGAAGGAGAAGGAGAAGAAGGAGAGCTCTCAGATTCGAACTCCGGGTGATTTTGTTCACAAAAAATAAAAGCGGATTCTATCGACCCTTTACGGATTTCCAAGACGAATATCACATAGGACCTATTGTTCTGTAAACCATTCTTAAAAATATTATTAAGCATGTTCAAGCTTCAATAAAACTAAAGTAAGAGACCAGTAATTACAACGCGTACCATTAAAAACGGTAAAACTGTGAATCAGACATTATTTATATGGTTAAATCACTAAATTTCAGGAAGATACCTAATCCTTGTTCAAACCGACTTCGCTCAATTGAGTTACTTGTACAAGCTCAAAAGGCAACTGGCGAAAAAAAATAGCAGCAATAGCATGAGACGTAAATTAAAAAGGGAGACGAAACATTGTCATCAACAATTAAAGACGACTATGATCAAGTTGAAGTCTTTGAAAAAGAAGAGTTGTGGCACGTTTCAAGGAGACAATGATTGAACTTTTACTTCTGATAATTCCTAAGCCACCGATCACATTTGCGTAACATTCTAAATCTAGCATAAATATGATGTTGATGTTGATGTGATCGATACAACGATCAAGATCGAAGTTTTCGCTACAAAGTTGGCTAGTATCAGAAAAAAGAGAAAATATTATACTATTTAATGGTATAAATAGTAGATTCAATGATTTCGACTATTGTGTCTATGCTGAAAAAAAAATTAAGAACATAACTCGTTTGCGTGATTGTCTATCATTTGAATTAGCTGATAATATCTTCCTTTAATCCCCTTCAAATTCGTTAAGATAAGTTTCCCATATAATTTATTCGTAGTATGAATAATGTGGAAAGGATCGTGGTAGCAGAACCAACTGCTGTATTGATGAATACTACCTCTTCAACTGAAAAGACAAAACAATTATTATCAATACTAATGATGATTTTTCGTCCCATCAAGAAAATGGTACTTCTTTTCAACATAGTAACTTTGATTTGATACTGAACTTGGCAACTTTAGGTACCAGGATTATAAATCTAAGTTTATTCAACATTAATCCTTGTTTTTTATTGAACTTAAAATTTAGAAGAAATGAAAAATTCAAAGAAAAGAACAAAAATAGAGTGATGAAGAAACATATAAACTATTGGATTTTCTGGAAAAAAATTTTAATAAATATCAAAAGATCAAAATCTTAATTTTATATTATTGTTCCTAGAAATATTAAGAAAAAAGCAAATAATTGGAAAGGTGATAGAAACCTGAAGGTGTACCCATCGAAGATGCATGGAAATGTCAGTGAGTATCATATAAGGAATACGTTTTCTAATTAATTTATTTGAATATATTCAGATATTGTGATTTTGTTGATAATTGTGAATGGAGACTAAATAAAATGAAAGAATGTGAACAAAACCAAAACTGTATAAATCATTAAAGAGTGGTTAAATAGATTGTTAGAGAAGTATAGTACCAAAGTGGATCAGAAAGGATTAAAGATGGACTAGAAATATGGATAGAGTTTTTGGATGCCATGAAAATATATCTTTTTCATACATTCAAACGGAACAAAGGAATATATTAATGATAAAATTAATGAAACAAAAGGGATTCCAGAGGCTGAAAAAGAAGAGTAATATTAGTGCAACAATAGCTAAAATTTCTGAACAAAGATTAGAATTGGAGTGAGATAAGATGAATAATCGATTTAAGCATAAAATGGAAAAATTTGAGATATAAAGCGGAATTTGAACGTGAGCTACATGAAATGGCAATAGTCGCTATAAAAGAAATTTAGATTTAGACTGTAAGGTGCAGAAGTGTGGTTTAAAGACCAAGAGTCCTTTATATCCATGCTTCTCAAGTGGGTAAATTCAAAATGCCGGTTTGCCCTTATCTCCGTAATTCCCTTAAATATAAACTAGGACTATAATCGTGATTACAAAAATTTCTTTATTTTTTCATCATAATTATAAGTGTTATAATTCTAAATTACATTATTTACATCAACAGACTGTAAAGAAATTAGGAAAATAATTTAAATAAAAATTAAACAAATTGATATTCATAAAAATTTTCTTTGTTCTCTCAATTTCAAAGTCGATTTCTCGCATCGCCCTATTTCTAAAGAGCGTTAAGAGATGATTAAATCTTCAAAATGGAGTTTAAAAGCCGATTGCATTATTACCAATAACCTAACCTCTTAAATTATATGCAAACTCAAGAGTCAAGACTCATCCTAACTGCTGTTTCTAGAGATGAAGTATTATAAAAAATATTTGAATCGTAAAATAAATAAAAATCCAGTTTTCTTCGTTAATTAACAATTGGATTGGATTGTGTCTATCAACCGGACTCACTTGGATTGGATTTTACATTTTATTATTAAATTTCTAATCCAAGGTATACTTCTCAATATGACGATCTTTCTATTTGTGAACATGAAATGGATCTGATCCAATCCAAATCCAATCCAATTGAAGTTGTAAATACACCCATACACTGCCAAACACTAGTACTACACTGGATAGCGTTTACAAATTCAATTGGATTGGATTTGGGATTGAATCCTGTAGTCTAGTACAAATGGATTAGTTGATCGACTCGATCCAAAACAAATCGATATTGGATCAAGGCGTTAACTCAATCCAAAATTTTGTATGCTGTACAACACAATATAACCAAAAAAATTTCTGGATTGGATTTTCTGATCATATGTAAAATCAAAAGCCCACGTTGTTTTGTTCATGTGTGGTGTTGGTGGTGGTGTTGATCAAGATTATTATTATAATAAAACATAAATATTTTTCAATAATATGATACGTCAATTGATCAAAACAAATGCGTTATCAAGTAATCAAAGAACAAAGAATTTTCAAATTAAATGTTATTTACTCTTTTTATGAAAAATGATTCTCCGATCAATAAATTTTTTTCTTTTAAAAGTACCAGCCATTTCCTGCTGATTCGATAATTAATCAAAGATCCTGTATTGATCCTGGCATCTTCGGGATTTCAAAGAAGGAAAAACTTAACAAATGCGACTAAATTTGATATTTGGAAGGTTTTAATTTACACGTTATTGTGTATTTCTCAGAGGCCACTGCATTACATTGGGAAAAATTACAAATTTATTACGTTCTAACGTGCATACCAATCTATAAACTTTATTTATTAAATAACTTATAATAAATGGTGATGAACTTATATCGTGTAAATTTTTACCAAAATAGAATCATGCTGCGTTTTTTAAAATAATTATGTGCTGTGTAACAATATGTCAGCTTAATTTTGTTCTTACTCATCATCAATGTTTATTTAATTCTTGTGAATAATGTGAACGAATTCCTAGTTTGAATGAACTTTAAATTAGTCGTAGAAAAAAAGTTCTTTTTTGCAACGTATTAAGTAATACAAAGTAATTGTAATTATTATCGTCTCGTTAAATAAAGTAGGATCTAAATAATCGCAGCATTTCATACATACATAGTATAACTTCTATGATTTTATAATATCAATTTTCGCGGGATCAATGGACTGGGTCAAATTATTGATGATTGATAGACGTACATATCAAAAGACCAAAGAAAGCAAAAAAAAAAATAAAGATTGTCATAAATTTTTGTTTAAATATTTTAAAGTCAACTTCATTCATTATTTCCAGAAAACCATTAAAAGCGACCTATTATTATAATTTTCTCTAGGATATGAAACAAAATAAATTTAATAATTACGGAAACAAAATGTGAAGAAAAAAAACGCGAAGTTCGAAATTTTATTAACCGAATTTTATATTATTTTTTGGTGTAATACTGAATAAGAAATTAAAAATCCATTTTAG
>NQWY01024869.1:0-13438 GCA_019425655.1 Rhizophagus prolifer
AATTTTTTTTTTTAAAAGCTGCATCCACCATATTAGCAATTAGCACAGTTCCTCGTGCTATAAAGACTCAAAAATCTGTTCCTCTTTCATTAGGTGTATTATCAGTTGGAGTTGGAGCTTATTATGCAAAAAAGATTTATGAATATAGAGTTGGTGTATAATGAATGTTAATAATAATTTTTCAAGATATTAGACCTAATATAAATTATGAATGTTCATAATATGTACTATAATTCTATTTGAATATTCGAATATTTCATCGTAGATCTTTAACTTCTAAAACTTTTTTGGCTTCAAGTAAAATATGAGTTTGCCATGGTGTTAATGTTGTAAGTTGGTCATACTCTTGGCAAGCTGTAGCAAATTCAGATGGATCACAAGAATTTTTGGATTGAATCAATTTCTACAAAAAAAGATATATGCATTAAAATAAATAGCAACATAAATGGTTAATTAAGCAACATTATGAATGAATTTACGTTTATAAATGCACATTCTCTACTATCCGCAAAGCTCGGATATTGTTCAATAAATTGGTTGAATTTCTTCTCAAGCCTCACCCAATCGTCCAAAGAAATGATGCAAAGACACTGCCAAAAAATATAAGTTTTGACCTTATAACTAAGTATGGAATCATTTACTGAAAGTGTCACTATTTTGTCGAAGAGATCTATTGCTTGCTCATAATATCCAATTTCAGCAGATAATTCAGCTTGCGAGATTAAAGAAAACAAGAAACGGCTATTAAAAAAAATTGCGAAAACTAAAATTTAGAAGATTATATATTTGAACAATATGATAATTACGATAATGCTTAAACATATTACCCATCACCGTCTGATTCGAACAGATCGACAGCTTTCCGATGCATCTATGTGCAAAATTTATTAAAATAATTATAATTTATTGGGAAATTGATAAAAAGGTTACATACTTTAAGTGCTTTTTCCAAACTATATTGTGAACTGTTCGATTTTTTATACTGTTCTGCCAATATTTCGTATATACGTGCTGCACGAGTGCTTTGTTTTACATTCCTTTCATAAATAGAAGCTGCCGTTTCCAACGCTTCAAGCGCTTTATCTTAAAGATAAAAAAAAATGGTTAACATAGATTTGATGATAGAGTTAATTAGGTTTTGTGTCCTTATCAAGTACCAGTCTGTTTTACTTGTTGAAAAGCTTTGTAAGCATCTTCATAACAATTTGCAGCTTCGAGAAGGTTAGATTCATCACCAACTTTTTTGAATTGCTTTGCTGCTGACAAAAATGATCTTGCTGCCGTATAATCTGATTTATTTTTTTTTTTTTTAAAAAAAAAAAAGAACTTAATGGTGATAAATTACAAAAATTATGATAAAATTGCTCCTCAAAGATGATACAAACAATCCTTCTTTCCTTTGGCTCTTATAGCGGCTTCTTTATCTTCGTATGCTAACCCTTCAATGACTTGCATTTCTGTCGCCGAATTTTTTCTTTTGCTTTTTCCATTCGAACCGACCACTTCAATCTTGCTCCATAGATACCATTTATTTAAAAAGCCTACATAAGTTGCAGTTCCGTCCCTGTATGTTACGACGGTAAAACAATAATAGTCTTCAAGTTTGAATTCTGGAACACTTGGTTGCCCAACCAAAAGTTTGTTAAAAAACTTAAATAATTCTTGTGAAGAAGAAGACGAGGAGGAGGAATTTGAATTATTGGTCAGTATGTATTCTCTAAAAGAGTTAGCGTCAGGTCTACGATTATAAAAGTAATATCCGATAAAGATCAAAATAATAAAAAAAAACATTGTAGAAGAGAAAAAATTGTAATAAATTAATAAATTAAAAAAGTATAATTAACATATATATCATATGAAAAACAATGCAGTTATTCACAAGTTTGGGAATTATTTGCAAATCCGAAAATCAGTAAAATCAATAAACGGTAATGACGATTTGTTTATTCACGTTTTGCAGTAAATGTTCTTTTTTTATCAATAACATCTATTTACTCTAAATTAATAATATTCGACATTTTATGTTCGTCAGACTTCAAGAATTGATGAAAATTTCAGTCTTTTATTTTGCAAAGATGTTTGATTTTAAAAAATTTGGCCAATTCGCTATATTTATTTTTATTTCTCAGATAAAATTGGTTGTAGTACAAACTACATGAAGCTATATTAAATAGAAACTATAAACAACCGCCCTTAAACGACATGGAAAGAAAAGGATAGATAGATAGTTATAACACCAGGATATTTTGCGATTGAACATAAGAACGTAGAATTATCAATGTTTAAAGATTTATAGGTTATTTCACACTTAAATCATTTATACCCACAAATCGTAATTTATATTATTAAAAGGCTTTATTTTTTTAGTAATTTGCATTTGTGTGTGAATTATTTGGAAGAAACATCCAGTGCTTCTTATATACCAGTATATCAAAGCTAAGAAAAAAGCAACTTGCAAAGTAAACTTTAGTGAATGTCTTAAGCTATCCGAATTCCTTAATGAATATGTCTTCTCCAGGCGGGCGAGTTATAAATATTATCATTAAAAAATGGAAGAAGGTAGGTTTACCTCATATATCATATAATCCTCTGCTCGTAACATCCTAACCATATATCTTTTTACAAGGTGTGATGAATGGTATTGAGCATCATACAATCAATGTTATTGTATTATCATCAACGATTAATTATAAAGTTGCAACTTAAACAAAATGAAATTGACTTAATTCTCATTTTAAAAAGAAAAAAGAAGTAAGAATTAAAAAATTTTTTAATTACAATAATTACAATGAATAAAACATTCGTATTCGCAATGTTATACTACTATATATAATAACGCCGCTCAAGACAACAAAGATAATAAAGAGCAAACAGTTGATATCAAATGTATAATATCAATATAAACATTTTCACGGCTTTCAATGATTTAACAGCATCATTCCTAATATTCTTGATAGAATGTCATCATTACAATGAATACAGTTTAAAAATTCTATACAATCATTTATAAACTGTACAACTCAAAAGCTATAATTTTAATAATAGCATTATATGTAATTTACGTAATTGCGACTCAACATGAATTAAAAGTTGATGTATTTATATAATAATATCGTAAAATTAAAGTCCTTATATACATATTTATCATAAGAGTTGTGCAGAGACCAAATTAAAAATCCCAATCGAACTGTCAAATTCTAAATTGATTGAGAAGCGCAAATAAATTTACGCATATTATTATTATAGCAATTAGCAATTATTTTACATAATGTATATAAATTAAATGATTAATCGCTTTACTAATATTTAAAAAAAAAAGCTATAATAAAAACATCACTTTAGTTATATTTGTATGAAACCTTAGTAAACGATTGATTTACCTTCTTATTTCCGTGCTAATAAAGCTCTCAAGATTTTGATAGTTGTGTTGTGATATCAATAATTACAGATATTGTTATGTATATATTACTACTACTAAAGTTACAGGTATGATAGTAATATCATTGAATTTACGCAAGCCAGGACTACTATTTTTGCCTTTCTCAATCCAATTTTTTATATCAAAAAGAAGCTGAATTTAGCCATCTAAAATTAAAGATGACTATAAACTTAAAAGGTAATAAATATTTATATATTATAGTACGGCACTGACCATAACAGGAAACTTATCAGTAAAATGTATTTAAATCAAATAATAAATTCTTACAAATTTAATATTACTTTTAACGTAAATTAATAGTAAAATATGTATTATGTGTAATATATTAGATTTACCGTAAATCAATATAGCTTCAATTATTTGATACTATGAATAAACTTTAGTCAATATACTATAAAAAATATCTAAAATTAAAACATGTTATGGTCATATATAACCGTACGCCCAATTTTTACTTTTATGTACTATAAAATAAAAATTGTCAAATTATTTATTTGACTTTTACAAACTTGTACTTATTTTTTAAACATTGCAAAATTTGCTAACAATTGTTAAATTATGAGATCAATCGTCAACATTTAGATTTGTTGTATGATGTTCATCACACCCGTGCATTATTATTGATCGTACCTATTAGAGATCCCTCAAATTCAGAACTACCCCAGTAACACCAATATCATGTTTTATCTTAAAAAAAAAAAAAAGACAGCTTGCAATTTTTAAAATATTTATTAATGGTATTTTAGTATGTATTTTATATTAAAAAATTATTTCACCTCATGCAATAATATAATACAAAAAATGATAAAAGGAAATTACATACTTTTCCAAGACGACCTACAAAACGAATAAAAAAACGATGTATATTATTAGTGGAATATCACATCTGATATCACGTGATATGATATTTCGCAGCGATTACTGCAACAGACTTTGACTGTCCCATGTGATGAGAATCAGGTGAGCAATTTGAGTCTTCTAGAAGTGTTATAATATGCTTCCTACAATAATAATATAAAAAACGGTATAAAACAAACTTACAATGGAATTCCGGAGAGTCGATTTCCCTTAATGCTTTTACGTCTATAATATCTTGAAGCAATTTTATTTATTAAAATTGGACTTCTATTTATGTGTCTGTTAGTTTAGGTAATTGTTCCTTTAATTATTATCATAAAATTTTTTTAATAAGTTTAAAAATGTAAAATTAACCTTATATAAATTTATGCATAAACTAAAATCTTAAAACAATTATTCAAAATCCCTAATAAAAAGGTTCCCTTTTCTTTTTATTTATCTTAAAAATTGTTTTATGATAAACATATGGTAAGAGTGATAATTTTAATTCTTAGTATTTATTGTAATAAAATATGGAATTACTAATAAAAAAACGATCTTACTGCTAATTTAAATATTAACTTATTTTTAATAATACCTATTATTATAAGTAAATTTCATTTTTATCAAATATTTTTGCATAATTTGAGCTTCATCGTAAACAATATACTCATTATATTGTAAGTATTGACCGTTACTTGACGTATCTTTACCTTTACCACAAGGAACAACACAGCCATTTTCCAAAGTACTAAAGTCTTTAGGATCAGGTGTAATTCTGCCACAACCTTTGACAGAATGTTTATTTTGCTCCTTTGCCTTATCACCTGCATTATAATCTGAGTTGTTTATCTCAAGCATGTCTCCCAATGCGACTTCGTTTAAGAGCATGAGACCAATGTTGTCTCCATTATAACAATGAACATATTGCGCTGATTTTGATACAGAATCGGCAAAATAAACACCTTTGCCAAACATATAGCCAGACACTGGTGCATTCGGTGGTGCAATACGTAATCCTTGACTTAAGATACCAGCAAAGTTGGTTTTACGGCTTCCATGCCATAACAAAGCTCTGTTATGTAAATTTGAAAATTTTTGAAATCTCTCTCTTTCCCCTTTACGTTCCAAGTCAAACACTTCCATAACTTCAAGTTTAAATTGATTGTGTGTAGAACCATGTGTATTTGTAACATAATTAACTACCATTTTGAATTCTTTAGAATTAAGATCCAAAGGTTCTAACCTTTCTAATTTAAGAGTATTGTAGTGAGCATCCAATGGATTCATTTGATCATGATCATCACATTCATTATTCAAGGAATTGGCGATTTCAATTTCTCCCAAAGTTTCAACCATCTCTAATTTAGACTTTAGTAAATTAATGTTATTGATAACAATTGGTTTTCTCATACCAAAATAATGTGGAATGACTGTGTAAAAATTATTAGACAAAGTTTCCAAATTTTCAGTAGATTTTCCCAGAAGCACTGATTCTATCTGTTTAAGTATACTATATCCTTGATTAATTGTGGATTTTCCAATTTTACCCAAAGGTAATTTGACAGAATCTAAATTATTTGAGAAAAGGAAATTGTAAATTAAAAAAATTTTAAAATATCAATTTTATTATTTTGCTTACCATATTCAAACTCCTTCATTGCCTCCTTCCACTGATTCACATCTATATTTTACAAATTAATATCAAGTTAAATAAAATAATCTTTTATATTTAATATATTTTGATATTACTTCTTACCAAATATCATTTGCACGATATCTTGAACCTTTGGATGAAGGGTTGACTCTGGAATGGGTTTAGATATCATCATCATAGTCGCGTTTCAATAAAGTATATTTATTATTAACTGGAACAAATTTAGTGATGTCTTGACATACAGTTAACCAATCATTTCCAGTCTTACTTCTAAATTTTTTCGCGAACTCACGTTTAGCAGACTCCAATGATGTAGGACCAAAACAACTCGTTGCATTATTAGAATATCCAACTCTTCCCCATTTATTAAACACGTAGTATTCTTTAAAAGAATCGGTTTCCAAAAGTTGAATAATATAAAATTTATTATTATTCTTCCCAATATTGGTGAGATTAAGAAGAGCGTCCCAAACAATTTCTTCATCAGAATAAACATGTACAGAATTCTTCTTATCAAAGGCTTCATCAACCGGGGCTTTACCCTTAAGCACAACCTTGACCATTTTTTTTTCTTTAACAATTCGTGTTTCTGTAACTTTGTCATCCTGATCATCTTTCGTTGTCATTAATCACATCTTTCTTAGCAACACGTCTACGTTTTCGTGAAGGATAAACTTCATTGTTATCTTGATCATCATTACTAACTTGATCGTTCTTGTCATCATGTTGCTTATGTTTTCTATTTACAGTAGAGTCGTCATTCGCGTCTTCCATATCAATATCTTCAGTATTATCCGAAGGAGCATAACTTGTTTCAATGAGTTTTATATTTTTTTCAATAGAATCTTCGACCCATTTCCAAGTTACAATTGATACTTTATCAAATTTAGTTTTAGCGGCTAGGACCTTTGAACTTTCTTTTTTATAGTCTTCTTCGGTAACTATTAAGTGGGTAGACTTTTTTGATAGACTTGAACCAACTTGACCACCATGCTTGCGAATAATAGAACCAAGGTGAGAGTGGTTACCAACAGTAAACACACCAGATAATGTAATGTAACAATTGTCAAAAATAGAAGACATGGTTTGTAAAATTTTAAATCACGTAAAATTTTTGATTTTTTACTTCAAAAATTAAAGGTGAAAGAAACACGTCTTTTTCTTACTTTTATATCTGTTGTCAAGAGTTCTCCTGTGTGTGGGAGTGGGAATTTGCCAAGAAGTCACTGCATGTGTGTGACATCATTTTGCGGCGAAGTAATGTACTATCCGCGGGGTGTGAACCATATACGGAATTAAGTTTCCTAATATAGTATAAACACATGTTATTAAATATTTGTATGATATGACTCACCTCACATAATCAGTCAGACAATAGTTTTTTTTGTTTCATTCTGCGCAATGCGCAGATTAAGTTTCAATATGATTAAATAGATTACCAATTATATCTTTTCATTAGAATAAGATTGGGTATGACATATTCAACGACTTGGGACTTCCGATATTATCATATGATCATAATTTAATTAAATTTCAAGTGGTCTGCTAAATATTTTTATTGTTGAAAATTTATTTTGCACTTTTACACCTTCTTCACAAAAAAATGGAATAAACTTGATCCAGATCAAGAATTCATTGTATACGTATAATATTTAGTAATACATAATAAAGAATGAATGATGTAACAAGACATCATGATTCTGATAGGAAACATGTTCCATTGTCAATTATTCGTAATATTTTTTAATATAATATACCTTTAATGACATTAGTTTTATACGTAATTTCATAATAAAACTAGCGCGACATGATAAATTATTAGTAAAGTTACCATAGGTATTTTGTGTAACATTGTATACAACTTATTATACCGGAAAAACTTCACCATGTACCACGATCATTTACTCAAATAAGAAACAAAACCAGGAGTGATCATCTATTTTACGCAGCTTTTTCTTTTTGGCGTTAATATAATGGTTTTCAATGTACGGAACAAAAACCGTATCTGTCTAAATTATGTGTTGTGAAACAGAACTTTTTTTACACAACATCAGAAATATTTTCGCTTATTTATTTATTAACTAGACCTTTAAACTTTAAAATTTTTCACTGTTCTTTAATTTTAAAAAAAAAATGAATACTCAAACAACTTCTAGTCATCAAATGAATGCAATGAATACAGAAATTTCAAAATCAGGAAAAAAATATTCATCATGGAAACCACCAGAGTCCTTTTCAATGGCTAGAGAGGAACAAATTTTTCTTGTAAATAATGAAATTGGACATCAAAAACAAACTCCACAGCCATTTTCTTTAGTACCAATGAATGTAGAAGAATCTTTAACTTTATCTGCTTGGGATGTAGATTTTATGGAAGATACAAAATTTAATACAAGAGAAGAAAATTTCACGGATAATAAAAATTCTATTTTGAGTTATACCACTACTCATAAAAATAGAGTTAACAATAATTATGATGATGATACAGCATCCGTGGCATCCGTGACAACTTGTTCCACAACAACAACTGCTACTACTAGTACATCAGATTTTCCTTCTGTAGTTCACGTTACTTTAGCTGACTTGATAAAAATGCAAGAAAGGCGTAAATCCATGCAAGGACTATTGCCACAACTTCAATTAATAATAAAGGTAAACAAAAATTAGTAAATTTTAAAGATGAAATTGTAGATTCACCAAGAGGTTCATTAAGGAATCCGGTAAAATCATCTACGTCGTCAATCATTTCAAATGATTCGAGTACAGTTAAAGATAATAGTTCATCACATCAAGGAGAGATTTCAGAAATTTCAATAAATCCATCTTTAGGCTTAACAAGAATATCAAAAGAAGAATTTGAAGCAGCTAAACTTGATAAACAAAAAGCGCTCCGTGCATGGGTAAAATGTATATGGCCACAACCGAGACTTCCTGGCGCGAAACAATTAACATCTGGATTAAATGCAAATTCTTTATTAAAAAGAAATTTACATCCATTAACGATTGGAATCATAACCATGGTACAAAAGGCTCCAATGATACACACAGCTATTATAAGAGGGACGAAACATTTAAAGGATGGAATTGGGAAAAATGGGCAAATAAAATTTTTAGGAAAACCTGATTTGATTAAAGCATTTTACGATCCAAGGGAATATTTACTTTTACATTGTCCTACTTTTCATAATCCACCTTATCCTAATGGGGATCCAAGAATTTCTTGGACTGAAAATTTCTTACTTAATAAAGTATTACCAAGACTGGCAAATGAAGCTTCACGAATACAGTGTGAAGCAGGACTGTATTTGACAGTTAAGGAAACATTGTTAAGAGGATTAGGACAATTTCCTATATATCATTGTAAATTATGTCCAGAACATATTAATAGAACGTTTAATTATGAAAAAGTTTGTGAACATTTGACATATAGGCATGTTGTAAAGCAAATATATGAAGAAGATATGATCAGGATTAATCTAAGGGAGTACGTTACAGTTTTTTATGATAATAATCTACCTCCAAAGATTGTACCTGAAATTTAATAAGTTCTTTTAAAATCCTATGTTTCAAATGTCAAGATAGGAAATGAATTTGTAGGAAATGATCGAATAATATAAGGAGTGAAATGTTATACTATCACATATGCTATTACACCTGTTTGATTCACTATCCTGTAATCCTCCTCTAAAATGTAAAGAAAGAAAAAAAAAAATATTGGAATTTGATCCATCCACCAAAAAATCAATAATCATTTCATTTTATATTATATTTTTGAATGAATGTATTTCATAATATTCCTATAAAACACGCAAATCTATGTTCTAAATGTTTGTTTCTTGTCCACATTTAGGAATTCCATTATTTCTTACACAGTTGATATGACCTGTATAAACGTTTGTAGATTGATCGCACTAAATTAAGTGATCTAGCCCCTTGTTCTATAAACGTGGCAACAAATGTCACAGTTAAACCTGGCTTCGCTTCCGACCAATGCGCATTGAAATTTACATAGTTTACTGCCAGTTCAAACGTAATAAACGTGCAAGTATCTTAATTCCTAACTTAAATAAACTAGCATACATTCAGATAACTACTAGATTATATTTACAGTACATTTGTATTAATGAACTTCTGGCCTACATAGCCTATTAGCCTAGCGTAAAATACGATAGCAAACACAATTTCATTATGTATGCTAATTGAGCCTTTTTCTAAATAATAAATTCGTGGGGCTGCATGTGCTTTGAAATAAAGTATCAACTGTAGATCTGACTGCGCCATATGACATATTCCTGCAGTCCCGCAGTTATGACTAAGATCAATTACGTATTCATATTACGAAGATAAATAACGAGTCGTTTTCTTAAATACCGTCAAGCTTTTCTTCTCTAACTAAAAATTAAAAACTAAACAAACCAAAAGTTATTTTAGTCATGGTATGGACACAGTTTTATGGAACATTTTGGATAGCTGTCTTCGTTAAATAATTTGTAATTTGGTTATTTTCACATAGTTGGTACGTATACGTTCCAAAGAGGGTACATTTCGTCTCGAGGCTGATCCAAACGAAGACATGTTGTCTCTTGGTACGAAGGTGAGAATTACGTAGATTGCAAAGCAACTCAAGTTAACAGATTATAACTCACTCGAGATTTCTGATCAACCAACTAGTACTGTCCCGATAGTGAGTTTTAATGGAAGGACTATTTCGGAACTAGGAATTAAGTAAATATATCATTCTTGATCGTCTTTTATTTCAAATCATAATTCATACCGAATGCTTTCAATTTTAAGGCATGGCGATCTATTGTACGTGACATTCAAAGAACCTACATTGGAAACCGGTGGATCAATTACGGTTCAAACAGATTCAAAAGTGACATCATCAAATCTATCAGTGAAACAAGATCCGGTCGATGATTTACTAGAAAAACGAGATGGGTTGATAAAACGGGATAAAGATCAAAAATTGTACGTCGTATGTCACGAAGATTATTATATTATGACGCGTCAAATGGATACGCTAGACTAACGATTGTTGTAATTATAATTTTGTAGTTGTAAACACTCGGCAAATGGCATGTGTGATTACTGTATGCCTTTAGAGGTAATTATTTAATCATTTTTAAGAATTTGTTTTGTAAGACATGCAATTAAACAATTTCTTTGTAACTAGCCTTACGATCAAGGATATCTTACGGAAAAAGGAATCAAGCACATGTCATTTCATGCTTATTTAAAAAGTATCAACAAAGCAAATAAGCAATTGAATGAAGTGAATTCCAAATTTATTCCTCCATTAGAAGAACCAGATTTTCGAGTTAAAACGAATTGTACAGGTGGTCACGCTCCATGGCCAGAGGGCATATGTACAAAATGTCAACCAAGTGCTGTTACTCTACAACTTCAGGTAATTAGTAAATTAAAATTTTTCGTAATATTTATTCTCCTTTTCTAATATATTTTCGAAAATTAGCAATATCGTATGGTAGATCACGTGGAATTTTCTGTATCAGATTTAATTAATAATTTTATTAATTTTTGGAGAAAAACTGGTTTGCAACGATTTGGTTATTTATATGGTCGGTATGAGCCTTACCCTGACGTCCCTTTAGGAGTTAAAGCAGTAGTTGAGGCTATCTATGAACCACCTCAAGAGGGTGAAGTAGATGGATTGACGCTCACTCTTCCTTGGGAGGAGGAAAATATGGTTGATGAAGTAGCTGCTGCTTGTGGTCTAGTAAAGGTATACTTTTTTAATTTTCTTTTGCATATGAGAGTCTTGTCTTTCCTTTAATTATAGTAACCTTTGTTTTAGATTGGGATGATATATACCGATCTTGCTGATGATGGCACGAGTAAAGGCAAGGTAATTTGTAAACGACATATCGACTCCTATTTTCTTACCTCTCAAGAATGTTGTTTCTCGGCAGCCATGCAAAATAAGCATCCAGTATCAACAAAATGGAGTGCCTCTGGAAAGTTTGGTAGTAGATTTGTAACTTGTGTTGTAAGTGGCAATAAAAGTGGGGATATTGACGTTAATTCATATCAAGTATCAAATACTTGTGCAGCTATGGTTTCTGCAGATATAATTGAAGCAAGTGTTGATCCAAATATAATGAGGGTTAAAGAAAGTACCCCCGAAAGATATGTTCCTGAAGTATTTTACAAATATAAAAATGAATATGGCGTTAACGTGCAAGAAAGTGCTAAACCATGTTTTCCTGTAGAGTATTTGTTAGTTAATGTAAGTTCAATTAGATTTACTATCTTGAATACAAAAAGTATATATATATTATAATTCTTTATATTTTAGGTTACACACGGCTTTCCGTTCAAACCTACACCACTCTTTACTTCGCCAGTACAATTCCCTATTGCAAATCGACTTGATGACGTTCGGGATTTGGGAAGATTATATCGCCATCTTGGGCTCAAAGATAGTGGAAATGTACACGTTAATTCCGTATCAGACTTCCAAGTTTTAACTTTTATTAGAGGAACTCAAATATTGAGTGATGTAAGATATTATTGAATTTATGATGAGTTAAATACAACTAAAGTCAAGAGCACGGAATTGTATGATGTTATTTGATCTCACCTACTTTTTTAAACTGTGTAGGACGACTTTGCAGCGTTAGCAAGATTGGCAACTTCTCATGAGGAAAAAGATGCAAACCAATTAGCTCAAAGTCCCGGATGGCAAACACTAGTTACTATTATGAGAGAAAGTGGTAAGTACTTTTTGAATTTAGATTTATTTCAACGCAAAAGTATAATTGTAATTTCCTTTATCTGATTATTAGATCATCCACCGATTTCAAATGGAGGTGGACAAACATATCCGGGAGGTAGTAGTAGTGGTAGTTCATCATCATCAGGATGGAATTGTAGACATTGTACTTTTGCTAATAAAGGTATTATAACTAGTTGTGAAATGTGTGGGCTTCCTAGAGATTAAATTCACACATTTTTTTTAATTGTCATATTATACTTTACTATTATGTGTAAATTTTGTTTCATTGTTATTAGGTTGTAGTAATATTAGATTAATAGAAATTGGATCTTTTTTAATGTTTTATTTTATTTTGATATTATTAAATAAATAATTTTAATAATTTTGATTATTTGCTTTATTATTTATAAAATAATTGTTCTTCAAGCCCTTTAAAAATTAACATTAAAATCAAATTTTTGGTTTTTTAACAAAATTATTAATTTTATCTAAAATGTCTATTTTCTTCATTATTTTCATTAATCCATTTTTTTTAAAGTTCGCCTTGATCTTTTTTTTTGCAAAAAAAAAAATCAAAATTTTTTTTCTCATTCACCAAAATATAATCTTAATACATTAGCACTAATATGAAAACCAAATAATGATATAAAATAAATGATTAAAAATATAGCAACAGGATACAAAAACATTTCAGTATGTAAAAGAAATGGTAATGCTAAAAAAAAAAGATTATTTTTAGAATTTTTTTTTTTCTTTCTAAAAAAAA
>NQWY01024871.1:0-13855 GCA_019425655.1 Rhizophagus prolifer
TATAAAACTATAATACATTTTCGGTATAATAGAAAAATAATATTAATAAAATAAGTAAATGATAATTACCACAATTAATCTCCATTATGTAAATCAAACTAACACATTAATCAGTATTTATCAGTTAAAGGTGTAATTAAAACATTAAAACATTAGTATAAACATACTTTCAATAAATATTGTTAGAGAATACATTTATGCAAATGTCTGTGACTGTTAATTATCCCATCGATCAACATTTAAAAATTCATTTCCTACTTTTTCTAAAAATTCTTGGAGTGCAACTCTAACATCTGCTCCATCCACACCGATTATCTTGATTGCTAATTGATAAAAATCTGGTATTTGTTTCCTTAATCCGACTAATCTTGTGGCTCTTGTATCGTGAATTTCTCCGGCATCATCATCAAACAAATCAGCATCACTATCTGATCGCCTTCCAGAATCCCATTTCGTTTTACATAATTCTCTTAGAACAATTATTACTAATGGTGACCAATTTGTCATTTCTCGTTGCTGCTGACTAGATACTGGTTCATTAATTAATCGTATAAATTGTTCAAGCACTTTTGTTGATTCTTCTACAAGTGGTGGTAATAAATCCTGGTCTGCATCACCAAATGTTCGGTACAGATCATAAAGGATTGAAAGAAACACAGATAATGCAGATGTTTCTTGTTTCGTAAGGTTTGGCATTTGCTGAACATACCCTTCTTTCAATAATGCACGTCGAAGGCCATGGTTTGCATTAAAATCGTATGCAAATTTATAAGAATTATAAAGACATCTCAACCATCGATTTCGATATTCGGCTGGCATTCGCGCAAGATAATGAACTTGCTCTCCTTGTTCTTTTGATGCTGCATCATTAAGAGCAAGATCTCGTACTGACTGAATGGCGGTAAGTTGTGCCGCACATTTGATAATTGCATGAGGGAAATCGATGTCAACTTTTGTGGTTGTAGCTGCTGTCTGAGCAGGTGAATATGGATTCTCATTTACAAGAGAATCTATAGAATCTTCTTCAGATCCAAAGGAAGAACCATTTGGAATTTGATTGTTACCGCCTACATGGTTCAGTCTAACGTTAATTGTCTCATCCCTGTTATTATCAGATGTAACTGTGTCCACTTCCAAAAGCTCCTTTGGCGTAGTCCATTTGAAAATTTCCTCAAGTGTGTTAGTCACTATTTTCCATGTTACATTATCGAAACGGGTTCCATTTCTGGCTATCAAATTATGGAAACATCGAATACCTGTCTGACCCAATTTTTCATTTCTACGTTTAAGAAGTGCCACAAGTAAATCTAATAGTTCTACTAGAAATTCAGGTTGTGTAACGAATGTTTCATGAAATTGAGCATAAAGATCTACCATCAGGCGTATTGTTTGAATCCAAACTTCTGCTGTAGATTCGCGTCTTCTAAAATCTACCGTTGATGTTTGTTGTGACGGGGTTGGCTCCTTAAGATCCTCAAATATAGGCATAATTACATTTCTAAAAATCTTTATCCAATACGTTATCTCAAAAAGATGACCAGTAGATTTTAATATATCGAAAAGAGCTTCTAATGCTCTATTTCGGACAGTTTGAGATTCTGAATCTATAACTAACCGAGAGAGTCCCGAAACAACGGGGAACCACTTCAAAAAGAATTGTTCTTCTTCAATATGTTGTAGTTTCTTTTTTGTCAATGTAGATTGTTCTGTGGTTGATGGTATCACCATCATATCTCTTTTGTTTTCAGTTTTCCCAGATGTACTATCCACATCCTTTACTAAAACTTTTACACACCCTTGTAACATTCTTATTGCTTCATTAACAAGTTCTTCTTCCTTTGCATTAAAAGCAAATTCTACAATGCAGTTTACAAAATCAACAAATGCTGGTCCAATAAGATCCAAGTGTTTTTGGTAGACTAATCTCGCAACGCCAAAGGTATTCTCTACTAATTGAGGATTTTCATCAGATGCAGCACGACCAAAAACTACAAAGATGCTCTTCCAACCAGACTTAATGTTTTTTGCACGAGCAGAAATCATTTGAATAAATGATTGTATAATGAGATCATGTATATTTGGTGATGGATTATTTTTTATTATGTGTTCAAAAGGCTTCATAAATTCACTTTGGGTATTATAATGCGACAACTCATCTCTTTCCAAAAATTTCATGCTCAATTGTCTAAGAGAATCAATAGCAAAAATAGCAACAATATCATTAGGATGACATCCAACAGTATTGAAATGAGGTTGAAGAATTTTCCAAATTTGTGTCCATTCAAACCGAATTCTTGACATATTATAATATGCAATTTCAACAATACGTTGCAGGCTGTACATCCTCGGTGATTGTCTTGAAAAGTTTACTTCTTCAAGAGAAACTAAGCACAATGCGTCGAAAAAATGAACAATTGCATCCCCACTCAATTTCACACTATTTGTAAAAATTCGGTCGATAGCTATTATTGTACTTTGTGATTGAAACTCCTTCATAACACCCCCAAGTGAACCACGACGCGCTTTGCTAATATTCTGGCGTGAAGCAGAAATTGTGGATGTCGAATTACTCGAAGAGTTTGTAGTAGATTGTACGACATTTTTATTATTTTGAGGAGAATAATCCAAACCACTTACGCCTTCTGTAGTGTAAACGACCGATCCTGTTGAACTATCAATGAGTTGATATCGTTCCATCGTAGATATTGTCTTTAGAACGATAAGCCACGAAGATTGTAGACCTTCACCATAGGAGTTAGCAGCAGAAAGTAACGTTTTAATCGCTGCTACATTCTTGGATCTCATTTCATCAACATGATTTAAACCCGTTAACTTAGCTAATGAAGACACAAAAGCATCTCTTTCAACATCCATTCTAAAGATACTACTAATTCTTATAGCACCAAGAAATCCTTCAAGACAAAGTTCAACTGATTCTTGATTTGCTTGTATAAATTCAGCTGCTTTAAAATATCCACTTGCGTCAGCTTCTTCAAAAACAAGGCTAAGAGTAGCCATTAGAGGCCAACATACAATTGCAAACATTGGCTTAACATGATCTGCGTGTGAGGCACTTCGCCAAACAGCTGGTGTATGACCTTCCCTGTTACTCTTCAACAATGCTTGGCTTTTCTTTTGCATCTGTGAAATTTCTCTCTCGTATAATTCTTGACGTTCACGATCATTTGCATGACTAATAGCAGTTTTTGCCACTTCTGATATTTGTTCTTCCTCCATAACAATCTCGTTGTTTGCAATCTCGTCAAATATTTCTCCCAAAAATTCATCAGGTAAATCATTATTATTATTAATACCTCGATTATTCTTAATGAACTCAGATTTATCCATGCGTCTCTTAACTTGTGCTGAATGCTGATCGGTATTTAACATAATAACGGAATAGGCAAGAATATAAGCAGTGTCTGCATTTGCGAATATATCTGGATTATTTTCACAATAGCGATCAGCAAACTTTTCCATAATTCGATCAATTTTTTGTGATTCACCGGGTAATCGAAATGTCTGTAAAAATATTCTTAAAGCATCAACAAACCCCAATCCCGTGAAATCCAAACGATCCACAAAGGCATGCATGATTTTGATGGCCTCTGGATCACCTTCGCCCAAATATTCACCTATAGCAGCTTTATTTAAACCTGGAGTTGAAGATAGGAAAGATATTATGCTAGCACTATCATTTTTTAGGAAACCATTCCCTATTAAGAAATTAAGTCCTTTAGACGGTTTTGAGTTGAATAGCTTAATACCTTCGCGCAAAGTTTGTTTACGTGACATTATTTCTTGGTATTGTGCCGGATTATCTTCATGATCTTCTGTACCAACGCTACTTCCGCTAGAATTTGCATGTAATGTAGAAAAATTTACATTAAGCAATGGATTTTTTGAAAAGATTACTGGGGTTTTGTCTTCTGAAATATCAGGCGAAGGATTACGAGGCGAAGCTTGTGGAGTCTTTATACCATTTTTTCTTTCCAAATCTTTACACCATTCAATCAAAGACTTGACAATAGCTATTAAACACCTTAATCCTTTTACCTTTAGTATCTTATCTTGTAAGGCCACCAATTCTAAATTTGATGAATTTGTACCCATTAAATTACCCATTGTCGATCCACTCTGACTTTTTGTGCGGATTTGCGAAATTTTAGACAATGAAGTTACTATGTGTTCGAACACACTAGCCATTGAAAAATCGCAATCGTAATTCAAATAAATATCCAACAGAATCTGTGGCTTTTGACATATCTTCATTAGACCTTGTAATACTAAATGTTTTTGCTGATAAGTAGCGTTTGACATATCTAAAAATCTTAGGTAAATTTCACTAAATAATACTTCCAATTCTGTTTTCAGAGGTGCACGATAGTATCGTAATAACATTAAAAAATTAGAAAGAGAAAGTTCAAAAAGTTGTTCATTAGATGAAACTCCATTCTGTGATAATGAAACACAAAGAGATTGACGAATTAAATTAATAAATAGTTCATCAGACTGAAAGATTGGACCAGAATTATCTAACATTGATAAAATTAATTCTAATACTAAAGAGCGACCTCGAAGATTTATTTCTTCATTTTGCAAATTTTCATTTGCATCAGACCGCATAGAAAGTCTACAAAATAATCTAAAGGTTAGATAAAGGTCTTTACGTAAAATAACCAAGGTCTCATGAGACGCGTCTTGTCGATTACGTGTTGTTTTAGATTTCTTTCCAGAATTGAGAGGAGGTATCGTGATCTTAAGATCTTTTTTGGATGCTAAAGATGATCTTCTTCTTTTTAAAGGCGTTCTATCATCGTTTGATAACTCAGATGATGTATCCTTTCCCTTAATTGTTGCGACATCAGAAATTTCATTTTTACTTTTAACTCCATTTTCCAATTTCTTGTTTAACGTTAATGAATTTTGTTCCAAATTTTTATGTTCTAGTTCAAAAGAATCATCATCTTTTTTGTCAATTACTTTCTCATCATGCATTTTTTCAATTATATCCCGTGAGTTAGATTTTTCGTCATTGATAATTTCCTTTTCTACTAAAGTACTTGTGATGATTTCTGATGATGATTCGGAAATTTCCCTTATACCATTTACTAATTTTGAATCAATAACTAATTCCGATTCAAAAGTTTCGATACTATTATTCTTATTTTTAACACCATTTTTTTCCACACTACTTTCATTATCTAACTCATGATTATCATTTTTTTCTTTGGTTTTGACTTCTGAAATTGCTTCTGCGCTTTTTGCAGCTTCCTGTTTTGATAACTCAATAGAAAACTCCTTCCATCTCGCAACAATTGCATTTGAAATTTGAGTTAGTTCAGCTTTTGCGGTTGCTTGATTTACTTGACTTCTTGAAAAACAATATATGTTACAACATGTTTGAATAATTTTCAGTAAACTAATTCCGTGAACAGGACATTGTTCTGTAGTAACAAGTGTAAGTAAAACTTTCAATATTTGAAGCTGAACAGTATTATCAGTTTGAGGACCAACAAAACCAATACAAACTGTATGAACAACGTCATCAATTAATCGGGCAGGATTAGGGAAATTGGAATAACTACTTTCCTCAATTCCATTTGACTCATTATTATCGAAGGGCGTTGATGTATCGATATGTGATATATCATTTGTCTCACTAAACCCACCATTATTATTTTTTTTTTTTATTTTTGGATCTTTCTTTTTTATTTGTGTATCCTTTGGAGGTGCAATTGGATTTAATCCTTTAAAAAGTCCGTGAGCAATGACTTTTTGTAAACAATCTAATGCTAAAATCCTTATGTTATTTGGCATTGAGTTACCACAAGCAAGCCTAAATGGTTGCCAATAATTATCGGCCATAATTTTTGGTAAATCTTCTCCAGCACGCGCAAATAAACTACTGGAAATGGATATTCGTCCGTTTCCGCCAGATAATAAACTAGGAGATGCGTTTTCGATTGATTTGCCCGGCGACGAACTACTTTTTGTTTTTCCTTCCTTTTCATTAGTTTCACCAGAAACTTTTTCACTCTCATTCGTAGTTCCATTTTGTTTATTTTTTAAGCTTGTTTCGTTTGAAGCATTTTCTTTTGTAATTATATCTATATTTTGTAATAATTGCTCTAAGGCTGTAGAACAAACTTGTTCGAGCTCTCTTTGTTTTGATGATTGAGCCTCGGCTAATAGCCTTTCCAATGCACCCTTAAGGATGCTCATTGGTAAAGTTTACTGTAAAAATGTAATCGGCTATTTTAATTCTCAAACAGTCCCTTTGATTAAGCTCTAACTTTTCATATTACAGGCAAATAATTTTGTAGAATGATTAATCATTCAAGCCACAAAAACGCATAGCCTGAACTAATTTTAACCGCAGTTCCGTGAGGCAGTGCGGTTTCAATAATCACATGCCACGATTGCAAAAAAGCCTCATACTAGTTTTACTTGTTTATTTGCACGTTTTATTATTCTTTGTTTCACCAAAACTAAAAGTTTCACTTGTAAAATTTGTATAACATCAATTAAATTATTTGATGAACATCCACTTCCTCTGGCCAATTACAAAATTGTTCTGCTAGAATGATCATCGGTATGTATGACGTGTACGCAGATCAAAAAATGACGTACATATAAATTATTTATATTATTACATAGATATCTCATTATTTTCATTTCCTGTACGGCTGTCCACTTCGCGAACTTTGTCTTGCAGTATATTTAACAATTCATTTCCCTATTCCACAGTAATTTTGACGGAACTTTTCACTCATTTGTTCTAAAGGGATTATATCTTTCGTAAAATCTATTTGGTTCATTCTCTTGGTCCAATTGCTTCTTGTCAGGTGGGTTGGAATGGAGGAACCGATTTTTTTATTTCGGTAATATATTCTTGTGCTTTTTCGCAACCTCTTCTATTAGACTTTTTAAAATCAGCTTGGATTGTGAATTTTTTAAATAAACACGAAATCTTTGACATTCTGTAATTGATTCAGGACGGCTTCTTGGAGTATTTACTTGAATATCATTATGTCCAATTACTTTAAAAAAAATTGGTACGCAACTAAATTTAAACAATTTAAATTCAACCTTTACACATTTGTTAAATAAAATATAAATGTAGATAAACGAAATAAATAGAAAATCCTAAAATATCTAGTTAAAATAATTTAGTATCACATAACTGCATTATCAGAAACATTTTTCCTGAAGAAACTTTTTACATTACGTGCAGCATTTTCCAATGACTCAGCTGTGGTACAGGAGGTATCAAACTCTTTAATGCTTTGTTCACTTCTTCTAAAATTGCATTTAATCCCTGATGTTGATTAAATAACCTTGATCGTGATACTACTACATTTTTCCAACTAATTCGCGTATGGTCGGATGAATTGCTCTTCATTTGCAACTCCTATTAGACAATAAATAGAATGCAGGCCGGATGGGAACAAATACCCTTCGTGCAGCACATTTTAATAAAGGACGATTTGTACGAATAGCTGTTCGATAATTTATGATTGCTTGTAGATAGTAAAATACCTATTTATTTATATAACTGTAAAAATTAAATATCATTATTATAAGGTTTATAATTAAGATTAATGTTAAGAGAGTCAGGAATATACATTTCAGGAACATGAATACCTTGATCAGCAACTGATCGTTGAATAATACTAATTAGTGAAGTAGAAGTATTCTCAGATTCATTTTTAAAATAATGAGATCTGCATTTTGTTTTGTAATTCTGCTAATGTAGGTGAGATAATCGTACTCAGCATTTTGGGGCAACTTTGTTTTCTATTTTCAATTTTTTGCTCATTATAGTTTGAATAACGCTTATCATAACCATTATTTGACATTGAATTTTCTATAAGAGCATGAATAGCGTTAATTTGAGCTAATTTTTCTGCATACAATTGACCATGAATTTCAGGAAGACAAGTATGAAAATTCCTGATCCATTTGGGATGAAAGATTAAAAGTTCTTCATATTGAGTTGGTTAAGGGAGTTATATAGACAGAGAGCGCTAATATTTTTGAATAGGAATTGTGGCACACCCTCCACTCTTCCTGTATTCCGGGGACAGAATTTTTTCAGTGTGCAAAATCTTATTTGTCACCCATTATTCGTCACATGGTTAATTTCTTAATGCCGGCCAGGAAGGTGGAAAAAGTGACGGTGATAACAATCGAAATAGGAAGTGGGTTCATTGAACTTCTTATTTCAAATTCAGGAAATTCAGGGAGAGATATTTATTATTATTAGACGGGATCCAGGTCTTTATAATTGTTTAGATGAAAAAAAAACATAATTATGAAAAATAAAGCAACGTAATTTTTATTTAATCTAGTTAAATCACCTATTTCCACGCGCAGTAGTAATAAAGTATAAATAATCCTTTTCCCAGCGCAAAAATCAAGCGTTATTATCTAAAAAATTCCGATTCAATCCACAAATAAACACATTTCTCAATAAATTTTATTACACATCATCACTTTATCCAAACATGTCCAGTTTAATATCATTCAACTCTTCGGGAAGCATGCCATTTTTGTGGCTTACCCGCTGTTTTATTGTTTGTTATTTCGGCGATATTCATGGGGTCGTTACCATGTGGAACAAAAATTTTCCGATGAACTCTCCACACGTGACACTAAAATTGCCATGAAATACAACTATTACTGCCAATTAACTTTCCTCACGTGTATAGGAAATTAACGATAAATCCACTGTAAAATTAAGAATGAAATTAAAGCACGTGATAACGCTTTCCTTCAGAGACGAATGAAACTTTGGCATCGCTCAATACCATCGCAAGTAAATTTAGTGAGATCGAAAAAATCTAGAGCATCATAATAACTTGTGAAATTTCGTCAAAATTCACACCGATCAATACTTTTATTGAAATTCTTCAAAATGATAGGCTCAACGTTATTCAGTTATCCAAAGATCCGACTTTAATCTACAAAATGTGACCGATGATTCAGTTTCAACTTCAAGTTCTTCTCGATCTTCTTCCGGATCCTCTTCTAGTTCTAGTAAGAAATAATTTTTGATAATTATACTGTGTATATTAGGGACTTACGACTTTTTAATTGCAGAATCAAGCCAAAATTTTCAAATATCATTTCTATAATTCGGCAACAATTTTTGGATACTGTTGGGAGTAGCGGGAAAGGAACTGCTATCATATGGGTTAGGGCTCGGCTGAAAGCATGTCATATGTTTTGCTAATTTCACCCCCATTGCTTAATTTTTCTTCATGGAAAAAATAATAAATTTCACCTACGATTTGGTTTTTGTGTGTGATTCTTTTATATTGCTTAGAGTGCGATAATTCTGGGAGGATTACATCGCTCCCTCTCAAGAGTTCCCACTGGTCATAGCAGAATTGCTAGAAAATGGCCAAACTCGATGGAGCTGAATTCTAGCGATTTTTGAGATTTTAAAAGTAGAGAGATAAAAAGAAGCAGTATTTAATTTTCAAAGAACTAAAAAAAAATTTTAAATTCTCTACTGACCTTTTGCAAATTACCAATCTACGATAGTAGTGAACACTCTGAGAGGATACAATCGCCCCCTCCCAATCGAGTTGCCACTGGTCATAGTGGGAACGCTAGAAAATGACCCAACTTGGTGGAGCTGAGATTTGAGTGAAGGCCAAATAACTATTTTGAGTATTTGATTGGGTTAATATCATGTGATATCAAAGATCTCAGATCTTGTCAGTGATAATCAATAATATACACAATATTGATGGAAATAATTTTTCGTTCTTTACTGAGCGACCTCGAAGATTTATTTCTTCATTTGCAAATTTTCGTTTGAATCAGACCGCATAGAAGGTCTAGAGGCTGGTTTAGTTTTGAGGCGTAATAAAAAAAATTGATAAAAAAGAGTAAAGAGATTGAATTTTTATATTTCAATTGATCGGTAAAGTTTGAGCACCACTACCCAATCACATTGAAAGAGGTGCTTGAGAATGCCCAAAATTAGCATAAATTAGTAAATTATTTTTATTCATAACTACTAATAAAGATTTTATATAAGTTTCGTAATTCGCGTTTGAAAGCCTATCAATTCACAAGATTTCACATGAGCAGACTGTACTATAACTTTTATAGTAATACTTTGTAGGTGAATTTCGTATACTGATGTCATCTCAAATATATAATCGATCACATTGAAATATTACTTTCTACTCAAAAATGTATGCTTTAAAAAATTTGAGAGACCAGCGTATTTTGACTAAACTCTGTAGGTTTGGGGTTTCACGCGTTTCTCTCAGAACCGCTCCACTAACCATACCTACATTGACGCGGGTTGTAAATTTTGGAGTAAAACCCTTGTCGACCAATTGGTATGCTGTAGGGTGTTAATTTAAAGACTAAACTGACTTCATAAGTAGACCTGACAATATTATATCATTCGAACTTAGTGCAAGGAAAAATTATTCAGCCTGTCTACTTAACAACCGAACAAGAAAAGATACATCGCGTCGTTATTATACTCCAAAATGTAGGTGTTTTCGTGTTTATTTCGTTTATCGATTTATTTAAATGGAAGAATTCTTATTCGAGAACTATTCTTGAATTTATATGATTTTTAGCATATCCTCCCCATTCTGTGATCTCAATGCCTGCATTGTCTCCGACAATGTCGATGGGCAATGTTGGCACTTGGCAAAAGAAGATTGGTGATGCGGTATCACCTGGGGACGTTTTAGTAGAAATTGAAACTGACAAAGCCCAAATGGACTTTGAATGTCAGGAAGAAGGTTATCTGGCTAAAATACTTGTTGAAGCTGGAGCAAAGGACATCAAAGTTGGAACGGTATGTTCCTTTAATTATTATATAAACGTCAGAACCTTAAGTTCTAACTTTTTCTATTACGCTAGCCAATTGCTATTTTAATTGAAGATAAGGAAGGGATTGAACAATTTACTGATTATGTTGCTGAAAAAGGGCATGAGACAAGTGAAACAACTGAGAAGAAGAAGGTTGATCCTGTTGAGCAAAAAGTGGAAGCTTCACCTCAGCAAACGGAGTCTAAGACAACAACAACCGATCAGCCAACTACTGTGCGAATATTTGCTAGTCCAGTAGCACGTAGATTAGCACATGAACGCGGAATTTCTCTTGATCAAGTTACTGGCACAGGACCGAAAGGTCGTATAACTAAAGCTGATGTTGAAAGTTTTGATAAACCCACAAAACCCGAAAAACCAGCAACTCCAATTATCGAACCTACATCTGCTTATACTGACATTCCTATAAGCAATATGCGTAAAGTTATTGCTGAACGATTAACAGACTCCAAAGTATTAGTTCCACATTATTATTTAACTATTGAAGTTAATATGGATAAGGTCTTGCAACTTCGTGAAACTCTTAATAATGAGAGCGATGGTAAATATAAATTGTCTGTGAACGATTTTATCATCAAATCATCTGCTTCCGCACTTATGGATATACCAGAAGCGAATAGCGCGTGGAATAATGATTTCATTCGACAGTAAGCATTGGTTATTGTATAATAATATGAAATGAATAATTTTCTAGTTTTCCTATCATGCTCATCTCTAATTATATCCTTTTTTTTTCTTTCAGATATCATAATGCTGACATTTCTATTGCTACTGCTACTTCTTCTGGTTTAATCACACCGATTATAACAAATGCACAATCTAAAGGGTTGGCAACCATTTCAAATCAAGTTAAGGAGTTAGCTGGTCGTGCCAGAGAAGGAAAATTGGCACCACAGGAATATCAGGTACATTAATTTTCCTTTATGACGATATGAATTTAAGATATAACATAACTAAACATTATATGTTTTATAGGGAGGAAGTTTCACCATCTCAAATTTAGGAATGTTTGGAATCAAATCTTTTACAGCTATTATTAACCCGCCACAATCATGTATTCTTGCTGTAGGAACTACTGAGCAAAAGCTTGTTCCTGACTCCAACACTGAGACAGGCCATAGAATTGTTAATACCATGCACGTGACACTTTCATGTGATCACAGAGTTGTTGATGGGGCAGTTGGTTCTCGATGGCTTAAAGAATGGAGATCTTATATTGAAAATCCGCTCAAGCTACTTTTGTAAAATTATATAAAATTATTTAAATATAATCATGATCATGTGACATAGCTCATATAATATCACCATCACGTGAATAGATATTTCTTTACAAGAATTTTTTTTTACGGATGAAACTAGTGTCCTTTTTTTCGTCGTCTCATTTTTTATATCCATTTTTACACACCTACTTTTTTAATTATTAAAGCGAATTTAAATTACCGAGTTATAAATATGACCGATAATGATAATGTGACCCCGGTTGAAGAAGTAAACCATGAAATTACAGATCTCGAGGATACAGAAAATGAAAACGTCAGTACCGCGTTCCCTTTTGATGAGGAAATGCGAACTGTTTTTAATGATCCCGTAAATTTTAATGTCAAACATCCACTCTTTAATGCATGGACGTTATGGTTCGACAACCCCGGTAAAAAAGCAAGTACAGCAAGTTGGTCTCAAAACCTTAAGGAGTTGATCACATTCGATTCCGTAGAAGAGTTTTGGGGGTAAGCATACTTTTAATTTGCTGAAAAATTTTATTATTTCATAATTTTAATTTATTGAAATTTAAACTAAGAAAGAACAATGATGGTTATTTTTAATAGTGTTTACAATAATGTTGCCAAGGCTATTGATTTATCACCTGGATCTAATTACCATCTTTTTAAACAAGGAATAAAACCAATGTGGGAAGATCCAGTAAATGAACTTGGTGGGAAATGGGTTATTCAGTTTCCTCGAAATAAGACCGGTGAAGATATCAATACTCTCTGGCTTTATACAGTGAGTAGTTATTAATTAAATGCTCGAAAAATTGGTTAGACGCACAGATTTATTTATATGATATTCTTAAATTACAAAATACAGCTGGCATAAAATTTGATTTGTTTAATTCTTCTTTCACTTATATGGTTTAGATGCTTGCTTGCATTGGAGAAGGATTTGATTATGCAGATGAGGTATGCGGTGCAGTAGTGTCCGTTAGGAAAATCTTTTACAGAATTTCTTTGTGGACACGAACGTCAAACAATAGAGATATTTGTGAGACTCTTGGGTATGTAAAATTATATTAAAATTACTCTTGATTTATATGACTTATTTAACTCGTATTGTTTAAAACTTCTTAGACGGCAGCTGAAACAAACTTTGGGTTTAACCTCAGTTCAACAGCTTGAATTTCAACCACATTCCGATTCGATTAAGAGTGGTAGTCATAAAGAACATTTCTTTGTATAAGTATAATTAATTGGATAATATATGGACGTTATGCCGTACATTAATTTTTATTCCATTTATTCTGTATTTTGTGTTGTATCCTCACTTTTAGATTAAAATTTTTCCTTGCTTGCTTATTAACTGCTAATTTTATATATTTATATAAGGTTTTATGTAACGTCAAAAAGGAAAGATATTTGTAGATATCTTTTTGCTGAGGTATTTTTAGGGCGTTTTTACTAAAAGCAGTTTTTTGGCAGGGACCAGGAATAAATTAGACAATAAATATTATGTTTATAGGTTTATTTAGGAATCTAGTTACCCATTTTGCAAGTAATCAAATTATAAGTTAATAACGTTAATAAAAATCCTAAGCTTCTTTCGAAACTGACAATATAGGTAGATATGTATAACATGATGTTACATCAAATTAATAAAAAAAAAAATTAAAAAGATTCCAATTTAATGCGATATTTAATGCTTATACGACTCATTTAAATATACTGTATAAAACTATTGTGTTTTTATATTTCTTGGTAAATGTAAT
>NQWY01024872.1:0-13474 GCA_019425655.1 Rhizophagus prolifer
TTTACCTTTTAAGAAAATTTGTATTAAATTAAAACTATTATAAAACTTAAAAATTAAACAAATTAGATTTGGATAATTATGTAAGTCAAATAAGTAAAATATTGTTAATGTAACACTTAAAGAAAATAAATGAGTTAATAATTAACATAAAATGCAAAACATTAGAATATTAAGATATTGTAAATTTAATTAAAAAAAATTGAAAAAAAAAAATAGTTGGATTTAGTAAATGTTAAACTCATACAAATATTAATATAACAAACTAAATAACTATATATTAGGGCAAACTGTTAATCAAATATTTAAATGATATTTCATCTGTAATCATTATGAATAATATTTTATACTAAATTTTAAAGAGAAGGTACTTACTGCGCCATAACCACATTTGTCATATGTAATCTATGATGCACATGAGCACGTTATTTTTACGAGTGTGTTGTGAGACAAATCTATGATTTAGATCATTTTGTAATTAGAAGCACTGCAATGCGAACTTAAATATCGAAATCAATAAAAACATGATTATTCAGAAAAATCTTTTTAATTGGTTTTTATAAATGCGACATATTTTTATTTTTTTTATATAATGAATTTTGAATTGCCTTCTTTACTCAAATTGATAAACATGTGGTATAACTAATTTTCATTCAAAAAAAACCTATATGAAACATTTGGTCAAAAAAAAAAGATTTAATTTCTGGTGATCAGTTGAGACTAAAAAAATTAGGAGATTACGCATAATTTAAATTTCTATCAAAAGCAAGTAAGCGCAGATAAATCACATGAATTAAAAAAATTTTAATATCGCGCTACACATACTAGACTTTGCTAAGCCACTGAAATGAAGTTTATTTAAGTTGATTGAAATTCCATTTCCGC
The DNA here is from genome assembly GCA_019425655.1 of Rhizophagus prolifer. Taxonomy (NCBI): domain Eukaryota; kingdom Fungi; phylum Glomeromycota; class Glomeromycetes; order Glomerales; family Glomeraceae; genus Rhizophagus; species Rhizophagus prolifer. Next base: position 883 of record NQWY01024872.1, read on the forward strand.
ATTCATCAAACTCTTTCTCACTTATCAACTCTTTGCTAAGGAAGGCACCAAAGAACGAAAAGATGGAAACCACGCACAATTTTGAAGTTTCAACTTTATCGAGTCGCGAAGCAAATAATATTATCTATTTTCCTGACTTAGTAAATCCTCCTTCAACAAATACTTTTATTAATAAAATAGATAATATGGATATAGATTATCCTTTGGAAGATGAAAATGCTCTAGAAGATTTTATTATTACTGAAACTCAAGGATTTTTAGTTAAATTAGAACGCGAACTTCGCCCTCAACCTCAATTTTATGCTTTAACTGGACCAGGAACTCATCCAGGTTTTTATGGTGCTGGCAAATATGAAACACCGGATCCAATTATTGAATATATTAGAAGTAATTGTAGTCCATTTAAAGGAAACGAAGAACATAAAGAAATAATTGTTGAAATAGAAAGTAAAGTTGAGAAAGAATCCAAAAAAGAAAAGAAACAAGCTAAACAAACTAAAACAAAACAGACAAAAATAACAAATTTTACTATAAAGTCTAATAGAAAATCTAATTATGAAGAAAAATCTGATAACAACGGAGAAACTTCTCAAAAAAACGCTAGAAAGAAAAGTTTATCAACATCAGAGTCATCCTCAAAGAAGAAAATAAAGACTAATTCAGAAGCCGAAGATGAAGCTTCAAAGTTGCCAGAAGAAGATAACTCTGAAAACAAACGCGATGTTGAGAGACCAAAAAAGAGTTCAGGCAACAATAGAGGTCGACCAAAAGGTTCATTGAATAAAAATAAGAGGGATTCGATAACAAAGAATCGAAAAAGTGAAGTTGATTCTCTTTCAACCTCTGGTTCGACTTCGACTTCACCCAAAAAATCAACCACGTCACCAATGATTCCCACAAGAGAAGGTGGTTTAGGAATGATATTGAATACAGATAATTTTATTGTCAGTACTGCAGCAACAATGAGTTCTGCTATGGCTATTACAGCTTCTTCGCCCTGAACAAGAAATTGGTATCACGTGACACAAACAAGTTTCTTCGAATAATAACGGATAAACATTCCACTTTGGTTAGATCTTGTAGATGATTGATGCATAATAAAAGAATTAAAATTTATTTTGCTTCTTGTTAACATTCGTATTTTCTCTTTTGTTGATGTCATGTGATAATATAAAATGCACAATTACATAAGTTTCAATTTTTCCGATACAATGGAAAACGAACAAGTTCATTAAAAAACAATACTTTATAGAGGACGAAGCAAACCCTGCATAAAAGAATATTTCATACAAATCAAAAATAAGGATTTCACAATGCTATTCAAAGTGTAACCAGCATGACCTGATTCAATAAAAAAAAACCTTTTTATTTAATTTGTGAAATATAAAAATATTAAACTTTTTCCGTCTTCATTTACTTCATCCTTTACAAAGAAAATAAATATTCCTTTATAACAAGCTTTTATTCCCTCCATATAAGGTCTCATTCAAAAACAATAGATAATTTTTAATTCTTTGAACTTATCATTTCCAAATGGAAAATATATATTCTTTTTTTTACTGTAATAGAAAATTCGCATGGCCTGTTTACTTCGGAATTACGGAACTACATCGATCGTCTATCCAAACCACGTGTTAATGTAACCTGCGAGAATATAACGAAAATAACTAACACAAATAACTTCACAAATAATAACACAGATAACTTTCAAATTTGCGCATGTTTCGACGAACAGTTGAACGTGTTTCTTTTGTTATTGGTGGTGCACTTTTAGGGGCAATTGGATTGTACGAGTATGAAAAGTTAGGAGCCAAGCTTCCAGCTCCACTTCCAACGTTGAAGCCGCCATTGACGTCAATACCACAAAAATTTCCTTGGCCTGGGTGGCGTGACACCGGTAAGTTTCATAAGTGGTAAGAACACTATACCATGAAACAAGTATATACACACAAACAATAATAATACGAATAACTTTTCCTTGTCTAAATGCCCTTTTTTAAATAATGTAGCAATTAATGATTTATTTGAAAGGGATGCATATATTGTATCGTATAATCGACGATTACGTCACCCAGATTGGGTAAGTTCATTAAAGACAAATATATTTGGTTTGTGAATAAAATTAAAAAAAATTTTATTTAAAGGTATTAGAACATCTTACAAAAGAATCATTGAAGCGAGGAGAAGGAGTTGATCGTGGTAAATCCCGATTTCTAGAAGATCAAGATATACCAGAAAAATTTCGTGCTAAACTAGCCGATTATGTAAAATCAGGGTATGATCGTGGTCATATGGCACCCGCTGGTGACGCTAAATACTCACAAGAAGCTATGGACCAAACTTTCCTTTTGACTAACATAGCTCCACAAGTTGGTAATGGATTTAACAGGGATTGTATGTACAAAATAACTAATTTAAAAATTTAATATCATTTGGGTAATAAATTTATACACTTTTATTAGATTGGGCACATTTTGAAGAATTTTGCAGGAGATTGATTTATAATGAAGAATTTGAAAATGTTTATGTATTCACAGGACCAGCATATTTACCAAAGAAAGAAAATAATAAGTGGTATGTAAAATATGAAATGATAGGTGGGATTGCGGTTCCAACACACTTTTACAAAGTGATCTTAGCAGATAGGGCAGATAAGGATGATCCAAGTAAACGCTTTTATGCTTTGGGCGCTTTTTTAATGCCAAATGAACGCATAAGTGATACTACACCGTTGAAAGTTTATGAGGTTGGACTTGAAGACTTAGAAAGAACAACAGGGTTAACTTTCTTAAATCAAGATATTAAAGAGAATTCCGTTCCTCTTTGTGGTGCAAAGGCATCAAAATGCATCATTGTTGCTAATCCAAAACACATTAAAGAAGAATTGAGATCTGTTTTGCCAGAACCTTTAAAGGATAAAAGTGAGACATCAACCAAAAATTAATATTTAAAATAACAATCATTTTTGATATATGCAAATCATAAATAAAATGGTTTGTGTTGAGCTTATTCGTATTAATTGAATACAAAAATATAATTACATTGATGGAAAAGAAAAAAAAATTGAATTATAGAAAAAAAGAAAAAAAAAGAGAATAAATAAGGTGTTCACTTATAACCCATATAATTTAGACAAGTCACAGACTAGTCGATAAAAGAACATCATATTTTATGTTGATGTCACTCATCTCATTGGTTGTTGGAGACATTTTTATTACTTGAATCATATGTATTCTGTGATGACGGTTGTAATCTCCATTGAATATAATTTGCATATTGTACAATAAAATCTACTTGTCTATAATAAGGAAAATAGAATGTGAATACGTGATTTTAGGAAAAAGGAGTATTAATCGAAACAAACATACTGCATAGTTTCAATAGCTTTTGGACTTCGCCTCATCCTTACTAAACGAATTGCACGATCAGCGTCAAAACAAAATCGTCTCTTAAGTAACCAACAACATGCTACTAAACCGGCACGTCCAACTCCTAAGAAATCAAATAAATTAATTTGGTAAAATATAATAAAAGGGCAAAATTAGCAGATCGGTAAATTTACTGAGCAAGGTTACAATTGATAATTACCACCGCGACAGTGTGCCAAAATTTTTCGACCTTGCTGTATATGTCGATCTATTTGTGTTACTACTGAATCAATTTGTTCTAATGTATCTGGACAACCACCTTCTACCATTGGAATCCTATAATTGTTTGAATGAAGATTATGTTTTTGCGCTAACTCGCTATATTTCGGCCACGATGCACCCAAAAATGCCAATTCATCGTCATTAAGACAACTAAAATAGATGTAAAAATAAAATAACTCTTTTAAATATCTATTATTAGACCATCAAAAATTATCATATGCACGTGGAATTTATAACGTTAACGAGAAGTTTACCATACAACCATCGATATATCTAAAGATTTCAATCTTTGGAAATCTAAATCTAGATCACGGTCGATTGTTGCTCTGCCTCTTACAGGTCCATTAAGCCTGACTTTTTTACCAGGACATGAACTTAACGCTAGGTTACCAAGTGTTGTACGATGTGTTGAACGAGAAACTCCAAAACCAGAGTGTGCACGTTTGTGTACTTGTTCATAGTAATGCTTGTAAAGAGAAGGTGTTGTATATATATCAAAAAGGTCTGTCGATGGTGATAGAGGATCTAAAGTAAGTCCGTCAATTAATTCTTCAGGTACTATCCAACTGATGCTGGAAAGCGAAAGAAAATTTTAGATAAAAAGATTATATTAAACACGGTTGTGTCGATATCTTACAGGTAACATATCACGTAGTGTGGCTTTTAAACTTACTTGATGGGGTGGGTTATTGACGTTTTAAGATTGGCCCGAGGTGGCGACGCGGTAGTTCTATAACTAGGAACCGCCTCTGATGTCGAAGTCATACTTATAATAAAAGATATGAAATAAGACAAAAATGTTTCTCAAGTTTAAGAGTGTTAAGTTTTTGGTTGTAAAAGTTTTATTCAGCAATTTATATCCGAAATGAAGGTAAGACCTGTCATACTTCAATCAGCGCCTATCCAAATTTAACTTTGGCTGGCCTATTATCAATAATAGTAGCCATTAACCGCAAATGTTTTAAACATATCTCTTTTTGTACGCCTACAGATAGAAGTTTTCTCATTTGTTTCATCAAATCGACGTAATGACCAGAGGCAAAAATTTAATGCACATTATACATTATCCTCTGGTACATGGTTATTACGCTTTTACTTAAAATTTATTTTATCTCAATTTTGTTTTGTTATATAAAATTTTAACAAATAAAAATTATGGCGTAAAGAAAAAAAAACATGTAATATTAGTATTTGTTTTGAATAACGAAATTAATTTCATAGAAATATGCATAACCTTTCACATTTTTTGTGAACCCGGATTAACTTCTCAATTTTAAGAGAAAATAATCAAATCACGCACTTTTGTAGATCGATAATTATATAATTATACACAAGATGATTCTTCTTACATTCACACATGCGGCTACCTTGTTTCCATTGGAAAATTCCGAAATTTATTACTTTATTTATACAAACAACTGCTCGGAAAATTTTATCAAATTTCCAAAAAATAAATAAAATTATACAAGTTGCTATCGACTATTGTGATTGAATTTTCAATTTACTCTATTTGGCAATTTACAAATATTGACACGTGACAAATAAATCGACAATTTTGGTTATTAATGCTTCCGTGACCGTGAGACTTACCGGTTACATGTTAGTTGTGTTAGTTGTTACGTATATTACATAAGTAATTGGACACATGCACAACGACGGAAATGTTCTTCGAACATATCGAGACATTTTACGTGACTTACCTTAGTAAGATCTGTGTGATCATAATTTACTTACATTGTTAACATTGTTAACGTCGCGGTAGCTTTCTTCTCCTATAAGAAAAGAAGTATTTGTGAATATAATGATGCTTTTTGTAATGCATCTATCATAATTTTCTATCCGTTATTTGCTTTCTAATCAGAAAATAACGTCCACAATTATTTTGAATTGTAATTAATTCCAGATTAAGACTGTATTAAAATTCTCGAAAAATAGACAAAAAAAAATATTTCAATTCATCTGATAAGATATAAGATATCACTTATGGCAAAATAACAAAAGAGCAGATATTTCTATAAATAAACAACGGCAAATTGCAAAGATATTCTATGCCAAAGCATTCATATATGTTATTTCTAATATGATTCATCAGAATATTTCGTAAAATGTAATCCATATTTATTTCCTCCTGTATCAATTTTTTAGTCATCCTTGATCAACAAGTCATCCATGAAACGCGAAAATAAGTTCTGCGTTTTAATAAAAATTTTTTATTCCTCGAAAATTGTGATAGTAATGGTCAATTACTATTAGTTATTCATTTGTTTTTTTGCTCCTTTTTCTAGTTGTACTTACTTCACATCGTGTTGAATTGATACTGGCTCAATCCGATATTGCCCTGTGCATCTCGTATAATCACACCTTTAATAACTCCAAGCACATCGTGTGGTTCCGGCATTGATAACCGAGGCGCGTTACTTGGTCCAGACATGAAGTCCCTTTTTATTTAAACATAATTAACAATCATACTTATTTATTGAAATCATTTAATAAAATAAATAACTTACGTCGGTAGAGGTATCGCAGTATGTCGTCCAGGTTGATTATAGTTAAAAGAAGTTAACTGAATTGGCGGCATAGATTGAATAGGGGTGGATTGAGAGTCCCAACCAGTTGATGACGAAACAGAAGGATATTGATATGGAGGATCTGCATGCCCATTTACTTGCGATTCTTGGTATGACCCGTAGTAATTTGAATAACTTGGTGAATTATATTCGGATGTGTAACCTGGCCCTGATATTAAAGATAATAAGATTAGGCACTAAGAAATTAAAAAATGAAATAATAAATTGAAGTATTACCAGTTGGATATTGTGAATCATGTGGGTATTGTGAATAATCATAAGTGGGCTGAGGAGGGGGTAATGGTGGATTTGGTGGTCCATTGGGTGGCATCGGAGGCATCGGAGGAGCTTCATAAATTGCTGGAGAAGCTTTAGGATGAGGATGCTGTTGCGGTGGGCCACGTTGATCTCTCGGATGCCTATCATCTGGTCTGCGTTCATATGAATTTCTTCTTCTGTCATCATAATTACGATGGTAAGAATCATCCCGTCGACCCATTGGGGGTCTCTCTCGGTTAAAATTTGGTGCTGGAATAGGTGGCCCACGAAAATCTTGTCTACGATCAAAATCTCTTCGAGGATAATCTTCGCGACGATCTCTATAATGATCATCCTGACGCCTTTCTCTAAATTCTCTATCATCTCGCGTTCCCCAATCACGAGAACGTCCACCTCTACTAGAATAAGGCGTATGACGTGGGCCACCTCGTTGTGACCAATATCCTCGATTATGTCCTCTACCACGGTTTCGATGTTGATCAGAGTGATTTATATTGGGTATTCCCAAAAAATCATTTTTATTATTTTGTTCCCACAGCCGAAAAATTCGGTCAAGTGCTGACAGAACGTGTAAAATTATCAAGAATTTATATACAACAATTACAGTTCGTATCTTCCAAAGGTTCATTAGACTCATTTTCTCCACTTAATTTCTCTTCAGCATTAACATCAGACGAGGCAGGATTCTGTGTTTTAAGTTCTTCTATTACGTCAACAAAACTTCTATATAGTGCAGGACCTTCTCCATAGTCAAAAGTAGGAAATAAACGATACAAAGTCAAACTATACTCACATCTGATTCTGGGTTAATATCTTTCAAGCTTTCTTTGTCGTTCTACCATAATATACGAATGCTTTAGAAAAAAAAGAAGTTTTATTAGAGAATTAGAATTTTATCCTTACTTCATCTAATTCGTTCAAAATTCGATCCCTTGCAGATGCTAGCACAATTTCGGTGCAATAAAGTTGAAAATCAGAATGCATTTTCTTGCGATCGTTGAATATCTCTTTTGTATCTTCTTCAGTTTTTGTAGTCAGATGTCCAGTGATATACTATAACAGCCGTTCAACGATGATATTTTTTTTTTCAGTTTTGCATATATTAAGCGACATCATTATGTTTGCCTGAGCTATCTCAGAAAAAAATTTATATTTTACCTCCTTGAGACATTTCCGAAGTAATAAATAAATTGGTTGTAGCGGTTTTTTGGGTAATGGTTTTTTTGGAGTCGAAACCTGAGAAGTTGGGGTTGGAGGTGTAGTTGAACTCACAACAGCAGGTTTGGACGACGTGAAAGTTTCACCTTTTGAAGTTGTTAGTGAACTCGAACTAGCTTGAATTACGTGAAATTGGGGTGGTGGCGTCGCATCAATTTTGTTCGCAATAAATTCTGGAGGACGTGTCAGTAATTGTTGTGGTGTAGATAATCCTGGAGGTGGCGGTTGTGATTGTACTTGGCCTGGAGGTGGTGGCTGCGAATGTGACTGTGGTTTTTGTTCGGGAGGAAATTGGGATGCTACATGTGACTGAAATTGTTGATATTGCGTTTGTTGTAGATTTGAGATGGATTGTTGTATTGGCGTTTTTTCCTGTTGACTATATTTACTATCCTGAGACGAGGAATCGGAGAACTGTTCATTAGAACGTTCAATTGGAGAAGTCGGCTGAATAGTTGTTTCGGCCATTTTTTGCTTCACGAAAAGCGTCTTAATTTTTCTCGAACTTTAAAAAAAGATTCAGATTAAGCTGTATATAGTTGAATATCAAAAAACCGTACATTTTAATTGAATAAATTCAATCGGAGATTCTCGTGTAACAGGTAACGACAACGAATCAAAAATTAACTAAACATTTTCTATTTTTTTGTTTGATCAATCCCTTTCGTCAACAAAGATGGCAGATAACATTATTTCCATACACACCGATAAACAGTGTGTTATTTTAAATATTCTTTTGTGTTTAGCACATAAATAAGATAGTTAAGTTTATAACTCTTGATTTTTTTAGAATACAGGAACCCGTTGATGAACGGGTTCAAGAAGTGCTTGAAAAAGTTATAGAAGCAAAAAACAGCAATATTGGCGATGAATTAGATGACGACGAATTATTCGAAGAATTAGAAAAAGATGATGATTTCGCTTTGGCGAGTTTCCGTGAACAAAGAATGGAACAATTAAAAAAGGAGTATGTATTGGATCATTCTGAAAATATCTGATAATTAAATCGGACCTTATAATAAAATAATAGGATGGTAAAATTACAAGAAATGAGCCAAAATGAACACGGATTATATACAGAAGCTGAGAACGAAAAAGAAATACTCAAAATGACAACAAGTACTAAATTATGTGTGGTGCATTTTTTTCATAAGGAGTTCCGAAGATGTCAAATAATGGATAAACATCTTTCGGTATGTTTTTATATACTTTATCGCGTGCCACACCTTGTGTGCCGCACGCGAGGTGCGACTTTTAATTTTAGTTTTTATAACCGATAGAATATATATGTTAATTTATTTTGTCATATGAATAGGAAATCGCTCGTCGACAGTTCAAAACAAAATTTGTAAAAATTAATGTAAAAAATGCACCTTTCTTAGTAGAAAAACTTCATGTTCAAGTATTACCTTGCGTCATTGCATTTGTGGATGGAATTTCGGTTGATCGGTAGGTGACTTGCAAAAAAACTTTTTTTTTTTCCATTATATATTAACTTTTATATTTAGGATCATTGGGTTTGAGGAACTCGGCAATACTGATAGTTTTACAACCGCAATTCTTGAATTTCGATTATCTCAAAGTGGTAAATATTATTCTTTATAAATAGTGTGTATATAAATGAATTAGTTTTTAAAATGAATTCTTTATAATAGGAGTAATTACGAAACAGGAACCAACAAAGCAAGAAGAACGAAAGACCATACTTGGATTTGCGGGAGGAATGGGATTAAGAACAATATTTAAATATAATTTTTGGTTATTTATAAAAATCATAATTTTTAATTATTGTCAGATTACTGTAGTACTAAGTCAAATACCTTAATATATTATATAATTTTTTATAATTCTATAAAAAAAAAAAAAATCAAATTAAAGTTTTATGTATGCTAGTAGTTTTTTAAAAAATCATTAGTTCAAATACAGTATGCCATTAGTTATTTTAGAAGTGTTCAACCTTAAAAATCAATAAACTAAAGAGGCAATGTCCTTATAAATCACGTGAACATAAAATATATTATCGGTTTTCTGCCATTCCAAAGATGCTTTTTTGATGTAAATAAAAGAATCCTAAAAATTTCTACGTTATCATCGTCTTTTTTCCCAAAGAAATAGGATATTATGAGGGTCCTTAACTTACGCACCATGCGTACGTTATTATCATACGCACTGGCCGGAGTTTAGAAGTTATGCAGTTGCACGTGATAGCGTTAAACGTTAACTCTGGCCACATCCGTATACCAAAAATCCGCTATAGTTAAAAACCCTTGTAAATTGTAGTGTGCCCCAAATTTGCAAGGGTAACAGTCATACATCACGTGCTTTTAATCATTTTTTCCCAAAATGCTTAATTTTCGTCTGTCGTTAGCTGTTAGACTTAGAACTTCATATAATGCTCAACTTACAACATGATGCTCAAAGTCGTCGGGAACCGCAAAGGCTTGATTTATCTATTGTACCGGGAAAGAGCTTAGGGTGGTTTCGTTTAGGTGCCAAACAAGTTCAAAATAAGTTCAAACCGATTATTTTATAAATCACAACTAAGATTCCTTTTTATAGGTACGTCAATCTGGGATATTATCAACTTTCTGAGAGAACAATTACGTATTATTCCTTCTGTAGATTTAAAGTATGATGATGAGGTATTTTTGTTATATCAAGACTTGTATCATGTAGTAGTTGAATATATATATTTTTCACAACCTTTATATTTAATAGGCACCAATATCTACGGATGTATTTCTTTCTTTACCGACTAATGGGATCCATATGCGATTTGATGGGGCATCACAACGACTTAAATCAATTCAAGTTTCTGATTTCTCGAAACTTAGATTAACTTATCAGGATAGTGAAGTTAGGTATAGTGACTTTGAATTCTATAATGACCAAATATTTGAATGTTTAAGTAATTACTTCGCTTATATTGTAGCTCAAGCAAGGTTGCGCCGACTTTTCTTTCAATATATAAAATTTTCGGGTAATTATTTTGTTTGGATGTTTCATAATTAGAGATAATTAGAGATAAATATTTATCTCAATATTGTAAATTCTTTAGCCCCACCTATCCGGGAGAACTTGATGAAGAAAAAAAGGAATACACATTAAATTATCCGGTAAGCAATAAAATTATATAGACTATTTGCTCAATTTTTAAATTATTTTTATTATAACTTAATTAAATCATTTCTATATTTTTAAGTTTAAAACGAATTTATTTTTCATGTCAATAGGGTATTTCGTTTGTTTTCCCTATACCTGAAAAGCATATATCCTCCTATGTTTCTTCATCCGGTATATTGAAACTTTGATATAACCGTATTTATAGTCGAAATGACATGGTAATAAATTATTGATGTTTTTCTTCTTTTTTCTTTTTTTCTAGACCTTCCTATGGAGCTTCCTGATGGAACTTCTCCTTTGTTATCTTGCTTATATACCTTTCATGGACCCAATTTTCGAAATGCAATTGCTCCGCCATTACATAAGAGTATAAATTCAGAAGGTATTGGAGCTGACGGGGGAGAATTTGGTGAAATTGAAAGTGTTGTAGCAGAAGTATGAATAATGTTAATATTTTTGGCACAATTTATAATATTTTTTTCTATATGAAAAGTCAACATTTAATATTTATAGTTATAATTGTTTTTTTTTAGTTAAAGCGTGGGATTATTGTCAATTTTTTGCCAAGAAATAATTCAAATAATGTTTCCACAGAAATTATTCTCAATGTTACTACGCCACAGGATATTTTAATTGATATAGGATCACCGCTCAGGACTTTTTACAAAGAAGAAGATAAGATGCGAATACATTCAGAAGATAGTAATGTAAATGAGGTGATTGAAAGTGGTGATGGCAGAGATTCAAGCTCCTCGTCAATTGGGCTTGAAGATCATTCTCGGGAAGGAGGTAAATTTGCATCATACATTAATTTGTGATCGTTTCATCCGAATATAAATAGTTGTTTTTTATTCCTATTCAAGATACCGTTGATTATTTTTATAATTATTTTCATCTTGGTTTCGATGTGCTTTTCGATGGTGTTATACATCGATGTAAAAAAATTGTGCTGCATGGGAATGTGCCTGGCCATTTTGACTTCCAAAGGTACTATCTTGTGTCATCTTTTTTAATCACATAATACGAATATAGGTATAAACGATGTCCTTATAAGATAGTATTACCTAAATCTCAATCTAATCTACAGATATCTAACGAAGGTTTTACTATTTTTATTCTTGCTGAAAAATTTTTTTTATTGGCCATTAACTTTTTTTAACATCAGCTGCTAGATTAGAAGTACTTGGAGATGATGATGATGACAATCAATCGACATCACAAACTGGAGGTGATTTTATTACTTCAGAAATGAAAGTAAGTTTATAAAGAAGCCGGGTAAAGATTATGCAAAATAGATAAATTTAGTAATATTAATCAAAATTTTAGATGGATCAAGTCCGAGAATTATTAGGTCAACCTTCCGGCCAACCGTTAATTTTTAACCGTGGAGCAGGTGGGCAAAACCCTTTTGGGCCCACAAAGTTAAGTGGATATGATGGAGCTGTCTTTGAGGTATATAGACAGACTATTTCTAATACTTACCTGTTAACTAGGAAATGAAAAATGGATGTGTTGCTACAATTACATTATTTTGAATTTTAATTTGGATTATACTGTAAATGTTTTTATTTAAAGTATGTAAAATTAAATTAATTACCAATTATCAGCTAATTAACAAATTTTTGTCTTATAAAAACATTTTAAATAATGGAATTTCCGTAAAATATACAGTGACTTTAAAAGCAAATGTGCTATTTTACTCTACAAATAACAGTTAGATAATGATTTTTTATTTATAAAATAATTGCTTTTAAG
>NQWY01024873.1:0-12361 GCA_019425655.1 Rhizophagus prolifer
ATAAAATATAATTATCATTATAATAATACTATTACAAAAAAATCAATCTACAATATATTAAATTATTTTATTAATAACAATTCTGTTAATTTCTATTTTAATAAGTAATTGTTTAGTGAGAAGTTTTTATATCATTAAAAATGAAAATAACTTTTTTTGTATGATTATAATTAAATATTATTTTAAATATATAAGTGAATTTATTTAGTTTAAAGTCCGGCTAATTTTGCTTTAAATGAACGAAATATCTGTGAATTACTACAATCCGTTAGTTAGGTTCAGTCTACTGTATAAATCTTAAATTAGATGCCCTTGGCAGATTCCTTAGAATTAATTGGGCTGAAAACTTGAGAAATGTAGAACTTCATTTATTCTGCATTAATTTAATTTATCTATTAAAAAAGAATTTAGTACTCGTAGTAGGCTAATATAAATGATCTAATTGATACGATTATAATAGAACTTGATATTTTATTTTTAATTTAATGTTTTTTAGAGAAACAAAATCGGATAAGAGAAAATATAATGAAATAAATAAGATAATACACACATTCCGTTTACATAAAAAAAAGAAATCCACAATTCTCTTTTTAGCATGGACAGAAAAAAAAAACTTCTAATAATTGTAGTTCTCACGACTGAAGTTAGGATCTTGGATGAAAGCGGATAATACTTTACTTCCGGTTTGCAAAAGAGGATGACCCGCAACACTAAAGAAAATATCAAAAACGAAGTAAAGATCAGATAAAGACATTAATAAAATAGAATTTTAATCTAAGTTCTCTGATAAAGTGACTTAAACTTCCTAATCTAAACAGTTCGGATAAGGATCGAATCGTATGAATCAGGAATAACGAAACACACATTTGTAAGAATCTTTCAAGTCCTTCCCGGCGAGCTTCAATAACTTCATCCGCAAAACGGTTAGTGAAGACTTTGCCTGGTAAAGGAGGAATGTTTACTCTTGAAGATTCACGTTCAAGAACGTCACGGAACCATTCAAAATCACTGTATCTTCTTCGAACTGAAGAGGTTTTCAATTTAAAGGCAGGAATATTCGTCTATATTTTGAAAGAAAATGAATTAAAAAATAAAAAAGATAAGAGGAAACTATAATTATTAAGTACCAAGTTATTCCGCAAATCGTTTGTGAAGCATTTAAACCTAGTTAAACATTAGCATAAACAAAAATGGTCAAATCGCGCTATAAAACTCACTCGACAAACAATCTCATAGTCAGTAAACATTTTGCGACCAAAACCTATTGATATACAAAAAATTTAGCGTGTGAAACCACGCAACATTCCATTAGCTTGATGGTGTTGCTTTAACGCTCATACCGTGAGTTTGTGGATTCCTCACTTCAATCTCTAGAAAATTCTCTGGTACACCATACATCTCGTCAATTGTCTGTTCCTTCATTTGTAGCCGGGAGGTTGCCTCAAAATTTTTTTGCGTAGGAGAGGATGCCATGTTAGTTAACAAAACGACAATACGAACAAATTCTTGAAAGTAAAAGGAGAGGGCGTATAAATAAGAAGTAATCTAAGCCACTTATGGTATTAAGTGACGTAAAAATTCCTTTCATGCAACCGATCGAATCTAGCTTTACATAATCAAGTGTACTACCAACGTCAAAGTTATTAAAATTTTGGCTGGAATTACCAAATTTACCGCAGTATAAAATTTTAAAATTATAGAAATTTATAATTATTTAATATTATTTATTCATTTTCATCGTTTAATACAGTTGAATTGTCACTTGAAGTTTCAGGAGCATCACTAAGTTCACTATCTGATGAAACGCCGTTATTCATAACAACATTCTTTCCATTACGTTTTCGATGATTGTTATCACCATTCATTGGAGTTTCAGCATCGCTATTTTCTTCTTGCGAGTTTATTCCATTTTCTACTTGAGATTCATTTTCCGCTTCTTCCTCGCTGTTACTTTCATTACTATCTTCAACGTCACCATTATTTTCATTTATAGTGTCTGTATCACTAATTTCCTCATTTGACTGGCTATTTTCTAAATCACTAGAATTATTTCCATTTTCTCCAATCTCATCGCTGTTTTCATCTTCACTATCTTCTTCGTTATCATCAACTTCTCCGCTACCGTCTTCATCAATCACTTTGGCTTTTCGCTTCTTTTTTCTTCGGTTACGGTTTTCGAGATATTCTTCAAATGTTTGAGGCTGTGGTACAATGTCTACAGAGGTAAATATTAATATCCTTCTTGTTAACTATTTTGTTCCAAATAACAATGATTTTTTTCGTTTCTTTCATTTGATTTGCAGTACCTTGTAAAAATTCTAGGTTTTCATTCTCTTTAACTAAGTTGGCTTATTATATCAACAATAAATAACATTCATTATTTTTATTTTAAAGAAATAAAATAATTTAGAATAAATATTCGAATATCTAACTAACAATATAAAAGCATCTTGAGATTCACTTACCCATATCTTCATACCGGATAGTCTTTCTTCTTTCAGATTTGACTCGATCAGATCCTTTTTTTACAAAATAATCTACAAAAAGTTCCTAATTATATTATATAAGAAATCAAGAATGAGAAAACAATTGAATTTTATTATCTAAGCATAGTTTCTCTTTCAAAAAATATAAATATAATAGATAATGTACAGGTCATTTACCGCTGCAATCGCTATTAAAAATGTCGAATCCGTACCAATTGTCGTTATTTCTTCGTCTAATTTTATAATGCGTTTTACGCGAGCAATCGGGAGTACACTCGCTCCTGTCGCTTTACTTGCATCCATATTCACAGAAATCTCGCTTTACTTCTCGTGTATATAAAGTTTATTATGTAAATAAATAAATAATTGTTGTCAAATCTCTATAAATAGCAGAAGAAATCGTGTAGTATCTAATCACTATTGAGCTATAAAAATATTAATAGTGAAATAATGTCAAATCTAGCTGTTAAACTGAAAAATACGTAAAATCCAATAATAAATTATCTGTTATTGTAAACAACCATTGTTACTCGGTTCAATGTTTCACAGATGTTGTTATATCGAAAACAAACCTTTTATGGTAATAAGATAAATTAATAGCTAAATTGATCTTTTCACTATCCTAGTTTTGGCCAATACACATAACTAAGAGACAAATCACCTTACTCGTATTAGAATACGTTGGTTATTACCATCTAGTAGTCTCTTTATTCTCCTGCCTCTTCTGGATCTCTTTCTCGTTTATTGTGACTATTTTTACTATTAGTAATAAAACGAGGTATAATGATTAAGCGCGAATGGTAGTAATGCTCTAGAAACTTTGGACTTCAGAACTTTCCTTTTATAGCATAATGTAAAAATACTCAAATTCCAAAAAAGGGATTAGAGATTACACTAACTCCAAATTCGTATCATAGATATCCTTTTTAGGAAATCTATTTCTCGCTCAAGCTGACTGGGCTGACAGCTGAGTAGCCCTATTTAATACATATTTAGTTAGAACTTTGATGTGTAAAATATATAAAGGTGTACCGTAGTCAAAATAAATTTTTCGTATACAATATCAATTACTATCTACTACTATCTACTACAAACTTTAAAACACCGTCAAAATGGGAGGAGGCGACTTGGTAGGCATCTTTATATTAACTATTTATCTTTGTTTACTAATGCAATAATCTCATACTTATATCCAAATTCAATAATGTAGAATATGAAAAAATCCTGGCATCCCCTCTTGATCAAAAATCAAGAGCGGGTATGGAAGGAAGAACAAAAAGCATTAGAAGAGCAGAAGAAACTTAACCAACTTAAAAAAGAGAAAGAAGAAGAAAGACAGTTACAAGAATTGAGGCAAATCCAAGAAGCCGCCGGTGGAAAGTAAGTTATGTTTATTTCTTGATAAAAACTAAGCTGGCTATAATAAATGTTAATCACTTTTTTAATTATAGAAAAGGGCAGGAAAGGTTAGATTGGATGTACGCTGCTGGACCTAATCAATCTAGCTCAGCAAAAGCTCAGGAAATGGAAGATTTTTTACTTGGAAAAAAACGGGTTGATTCTCTTATAGAACAAGGCACTTCTATTGACAAAGTACATCTTGTTAAATTTTTATTTTGTTTAAATTCGTATATCTTAAATGCAACTTACTGATATAAAATTTTATAGTTGTCTGTTGAGTCAAAAGAAATCTTTAGTAGTATTAGTAATCCTAATGCTAATAGTTACCGAGATACTCAATCAAAAATCCGAGAAGATCCATTATTTCTTATTAAGAAAACTGAACAAGCCAACATAAAATCCATTGTTTCAAACCCACTTAAATTGAAAGAAATTCAAGAAGTAAGATAACAAATTATTTACTTAACAATAAACGTATAGTAACAATGTAAACTAACTCTCTTTTATATACGATTTATTAGAAATTAGGAAAGAAAAAAGATAAAAATGAAAAAAAGAAATCAAGTAAAAAGCGGAACAAAGATTCACTTTCGGATCGTAAAGAAAAGAGCAAAAAAGACAAGAAGAGGTCTTTATCAGATTCTGAAGAAGAAAGCATAGAGAGATTAAAAGAACAAGATAGAAATGGTCGCTCTCAAAAGCGATCTCGTTTGCGAAGTTTATCGCGGTCTCGTTCAAGAGATAGATATAATGATCGATATGATTCCAAATACTCAAATGGTACAAAGAGGGATCGGAATTCACATGAAGGACGACATGAGTCTCGACATTCAAATAGAGATCGTGACACATATGATCGAAATCGTGAAGGAAGAAATGATGGTGAAAGTAGATATAATCCTCGTGGTTATTCTCCTCGAAGGCATAGGTCACCATCGTCACCTAATAGACGAGAAGAGTATAATCGAAATAATCGTAAATATAATAATGATTATTCACATAGCAGAGATTATAAGGAACGTAAAGAACATAATGGACGAAGTGAAAGAGATAAAATTAAGAAAAAGGAAGAAGCTGAAAGAAAACTTCTTGAAATGATGGAAGATGCAAATAAAATTACTGAAGAGCGAAAGAATCGTTTAGAACAAGCTATGAAAGAAGTGGAAGAGGAAGAAAGGAAATTGGCGGAGGATAAGAAGCGTTCGCAGAAAAATGGAACGCAATCAGACTTTTTAAAGTAAATATTTATGTTTGAATGTATATTAAAACAGAAATATATATAATTAATATCAATTTATTTTTTGTAGAGATGCTTATAAGTGTGCATATTCTTCACACTCTTCAATTGGTTTAGGAGAGCGTTTACAAAGACATCGTGGCACTTCACATAAAATTTCGATCGAAGATTAAAATTTTCAGTCTTTCTTTTACGATGCAATTGAAATGAAAATTCTTTTTTTTTTTTTTACAAGAATCAATGAAACAATTTAGTAAATCATCAAGTATTTTGGAACTACGTTCCAGCTTCAAATTAATGAATATTTTAACCAAAAATTTATATATACTCTCAATATTTATTTTATCTTATAATTAATTCGCGATGAAACCTTTTTTAAATAAAGTTGGAACGATAAAAAAAACGAATAATAGCATATGAAAAAGCTATAGGTTTTTCTTTTTCGAAAGTTGCAACGGACTTTGCAGCTCAGTTTGTATAAAAACGTTACTGGCTGTTGGGAAGTTTAACGCCGGAGTATGTGGTAATCTTTCATGTTTATATTCTCTATTGAGAAGCTAAAATAGTGCTATAATCCGTTAAATAACTTATAGATTGTATCATAATGGGTATTTTTCGGCACAGCTTCTTTATTAGACTCGTATTTTAAATTTGTTCATTCGAATTACTATATCTACAAAACTAAACTACATGACATGGTAATAAGTGTTTGCCTTAAAAAAACTTCCAAGTTTTGGTAATTTAAAGTAAGATATACATTTGAGCACGGATAAAACTTTCCATGAGGAAGATACCGTACCGCACTGCATAAGATATTAGATACCCCCTTTTAAGAATACCCCCATGTTAAAAGACCTGGGTATAACATACAACTTAAATTTTTAATTCTGGCTAATTTTGGCCGTATATCGGTAAGGTAATCATATTTTGAGCACATCTGTTAAATCTCAAGTTAATAAAAAAATGTAAGGTATAAAAAAAGATTTTGTGGAAATTAGAGTGGATTGTTTTAGAGATGGGAAGCGCGTTATCAATTGCAGTACTCAGTTTATTTATGCGTCTGATATTTTCCTTTGGTATATATATACATAGTGACAAAGCAATGCGACACAAAGTAATAAAATTGGTACTCATATCCGGCCGGGTTAAATTCTGAAGAAAACTTTGTATAGTATTACTATACCGTGCGAGAATTTTTTAAAAATTTAAAAAAAAAACTTATACAGTATGAATTTTACATATGAAATTTGAAAAAAAACGGATCGCCGGGTCATTTACATGGTCTAATGAGTTTGAACTAGTGTTACAACTACACAAAACAAATATTTTTCATTGTAAAGACACATTTCGAGTTTCCCTTTTCTTTTTCTACAAATTTTCGAAATCAGAAACCAAAGAATTATCCTTTCACCTTGATATACGCTAATTGAAAAAACAATATAGGATTCAAAGTTTTCTACAAGATTGTATGTAATTAAACATTCATTCAATATTAAGTAGTTTCAAAGATACTGTAAATTTGATTTAACTAAATTTTCAATTAATAAAATAAGAGAACAAAATCGGCAATGAGATATATTGATTTGTTATAATGATCGTTGCTAAACAATTTTAACATTAACATTTATTAGGCACGTTTTCTTGCTTTTCTAGCATTTCTTTCATGATCTCGATTACGTGTTTGGCGGTTCCGTAACTTGACTGAAACCCTTCAAAATTGCGATAAAAAAATGAGTTTAAAAATCATCACCAAAAGTGTAATTAGTGCATAACTCTTCTATTTACCAGCACCTCCGTGACCATAATTATGACAAACGAGAATTTTTTTGCCGAGATCTTGAGAAGCGCAAGCATGGTATAGTTTTACTCATTCAAAAAGCATATACACACTTATCCATTCTCCTCCGACCCTTGTACCACTTTTGCGACAAGGCCGGAGGCCGACTGCGCTACTCTTGATTGTTAGTTGAGTTTGGCCCGGTGGCAAGAGATCTGGTCGAGTGGCTAGGCATCGTTTGATAATTGCTGCGGTCATGTTATCATCAACTTTTGTTGAACTAAAATTTGAATTTAATTTATATTTTAATATATTCGAGTCTTTCAAGTAATATATTAATTATCTTACTAGTTATATTCATCCTATAATTGGAGAAATAAATTAATTATGAATTTATGAAAGTTTCAAAGACAAAAGCAACACCTACATAAGTCCCTCCCAGAACCACTTCGCCATTTTCGCGTGGTATCACATATGTCATTTCTATATCATCATTCACTTTTTTGACATTATGAGTTAGAGAATACATTTACGCTTATAAATTTAAATTTGATCTTAAAGGAATAAAAAAGACGCACGACTAAGAAAATTCACAAACCTGGTCTTCCAGTGTTACTTCCAGCACAGTGCCTTAAAAAAGCCCAATTTACATATGTTCGAGGCAATTGTACAATTACTGTTTGACCCCTTGATGGATAGACTTCGGGGTCTTCTATGCCTCCTAATTTTTCAGCATGAACGCCTGAACAATTGATCACAACATCGGTGTCGCTTTCAATACACTCATTTAAATGAGATAAACTAACATGTTGCGTGGTACCACCCAAAGAAATAAAAGTATTAAGAAGGTAATTAAGATAGGTTGATGGATTAATAGAAACTAGAGATTGTTTTTTGATTAATTGAAATACTAGAAGTTAGGCTTATACGAATTTATTATTTACATGTTAACTACCTGTTTTATAGGTGACTCCAGACTCAATCCCAGCTGGAAGCTCTTCTTTTCTTAAATTTCGGAACTAGTTCATAATGAATAGAATTTCAATTATGGTTTATTCTTATGTTTTCAATCAGGCTAAACTAATAGGTTTATTACCCCAGGACATAATGTTTTGAACCACAAGTCAGAGAATTCTTGTGAAAATTGTTCCCAATAATCAATTCCATCAATAATCATAATTCCCGTTTCATCTTGTGCTGTTTTGGCAAGTTTCCAAAAATGGTTAAATGTTTCCCTATCATATTCTTTAAATAATACAATTAGTATCATAATACCAGTCCCAAAATGATATTTTGTAAATGAAGTTTATCTCATACTTTGCTGTCTAATATCTTCTTTCGTAGCGTAGCTTCTCCAATATGCACCAGACCTATAACAAAATTATTATTAACTTATAAGAACTCCAATACGGTATTCATATTCCCATAATATACCAAGGACTCGTGTATTCGCCTGATAAATCTCCTGGAAAATGTTTTGCAACCAAATGAACTTTAATTCCTTTTTCTTGTTGTAAAAGCAAAGTTGCCGTGGATAATCCTGAAACGCCTGCACAGTATTGGGTTGATTTTCAGGGTCAGAGAGCAGAAAATTCTTTAATGCAATTTAATTTTTTCCCACCTGCGCCAACCACAACGACGCGTTTGTTAGCCATATTTTTTGTCAGAGTCCGAGTAAAAATGCTCCTATGTGTTAAAAAGCGAACCACACTTGGATGCTTCAACGTTGACTTCTGTTTCAATAAAATTACAGATGTAAAGAGCATTTGTTCATTATCTCGCCAACTTTAAAGTCAATCTATTCATGGACAAAATTTGAGCTGACCCGCTGATAAGCTATATTTGGTATTTTATTCCATAAAACATTCCACAAAGAATTTCCATGGTAGAATCATATTCTGTTTTGGTTTATGAAACATTTCACGACGTTAAGGGGCAGTAACGTAATGAGATATATCGGTTCTTTTTTACCCCGATTTAGCAACAATGGTTCTTACACACACGGCCTCGTGATAATTAATTAATTAATTTAAAAACAATAAGGCAATCATTACTTAGTTAAGAACTTCTTTAGCCTAATGCTCTCATTATCGGTTCAAATATTGGTTACAATAATTGTAATGACATTTGGCCAAATTATTCGCGTGGAAGGTTCACTTTCATCCGTTAAATTTTTCCCCTACCCTGTACATATTATCAAAGAATTTATTAACCAATGTCAAAACAAAACGATTCCACTCTTTGTAATGAATGTAGTATTAACACAACGACCCGTTGGTGTAAACCGTGCTACGCCAAACGTTTTAAAGAAAACTTCTCAGAATGGACAAGCAACAGTGCTGAAATGGATAAATTTATCCATGAAACTCAACTCAACGCTGAACGTCACGAAACTGTTCTCGAATGGGTTGATCCTTCGAAATTTACGTTTCTCCAAAAAGTCGCATTTTCCAAAAATAAAATAGCTTATTGGGAGGATGGATATTTGGTAGCTTGGAATGCAGAAAAAAAAGAATGGGATCGAAAGGGTAGACAGAAGATTAAGTTGGTAACTCATTACTGCGAAAAATATTTAACTTCACATTTCCTTAAATTGGTAAAGAGTCTTTTTTTTGATTGAATGTTCATTCTTATCTATATACAGTATAGCATCTCTCATTTCATCGTTTCACCGTTTAATTTTTAATTTAGGAACATGGATTTTCCAAAGCCAATCCATCAAAACGATTAGTTTATGGAATGACGCGTGATCATGAAACAAATGACTATGCAGTAATTGAAAAATTAGAAGAACGGTGCTCCTTATGCAACCGAGAATGGATGTCCTCCCGTTGGTGCCACGGTTGTTATTCAGATCATTTCGAATCTGAATTTAATCATTGGACAAGTGGCAATACTGATATTGATGCCTTTATTCGTGAAGCACAAACAACTGCCGAATTTCCCGAACAAATATTGGAATGGATTCCTGAGTCACACCTCGGAAAATTTACGGAGATTGGACGAGGTGGATATGGTACTGTTTTTAAGGCTTACTGGGAAAAAGGACGTATTTATAAGCGAAACTTCATTGAAAACAGATGGGAACGGAGTGAGCCAATGTGGGTCGCTTTGAAAACTATAGAGGAGGAAGAAAAAGGAAGTACTGCTGCTCTTCTTAAAGAGGCCAAAGCCATGAACAGGTGTCTAAAGACCGATATGTACTTTTTAGATTTTTATGGAATCTCACGACATCCTGACATAAATAAATACGTAATTGTCATGAGATATGTCGAGCAAGGAGATTTACGAAATTACATATCCTCCAATTTTAAGAACAATAGTTGGGTAAATCGCATCGATAGACTTTGGAGTATTGCAATTGACCTTCGTACTCTACATTTGTCAAACCTCGTACATCGAGATTTACACAGCGGAAACGTGCTTTTTGGAAAGGATAGACGTAGTTTTATTTCTGACTTTGGGTTAGCATGTAAGGATGGTCAGACTCGAAAGAATGAAACTATGGGTGTCTTACCATACGTTGCACCGGAGGTACTTTGTCATCAACCTCACACGAAAGCCGCGGATGTTTATAGTTTCGGCATCATAATGTGGGAGTTTACCTCTTATCAACCACCTTTTTGTAATAGAGCGTATGATTATAACTTAGCAATAGAGATTCATGCCGGATTAAGACCACCAGTAATTAGAGACACTCCAGAGTGTTACGTTCGATTGATGAAAAAATGTTGGGATTCTAAACCAGCTAACCGTCCTACTGCTCACTTTTTGGCTGATACTTTAGAAAAATGGCTCCAAATTACTTCTGGTAAATACGAAATAAAACACCTTGATGAAGACATATGGAATCAATTTAATTTAGCAGAACAAACTTGGCAAAATAACCCATCTGTCATTAATCCTTATTCGGAGAAATTACATCCTTCAGCAATTTTAACTAGTCGTCTTCTTCCAACGATCATTCTTCCATTTCAGATGAGAACTGAAGAAAGTAAGTTAATTTTTCACGGTTAAATTAATAATTAACTAGAGCAATAATAAATCAAATTCATATTATAATTAAAGTAATGGAAGGATATAGGACCCTACAATATGAATTCACAGTAGACGATTTCGAAGAAGATCATAAGAATGATAATGATGAGGCTAATATTATCGAAGATGTCGATAATTAGGTCTCAAAAATCAAATATTTGATTTATAATTTAAAATTGATTTTTCTATTTAAGGCACGTTTATTTTTACTTTATAATTCTTGACAAAATGTCCAATATAAAGTTCTCATGCTATTATAATTGTCATATAAATATTTTTTCTCTTTTCTTCACAGTTGTATATTTTTATGAATTATTATTTTCATACACCTATGACTTATCTTTACATATTTTTATATCCACTCTGTAAGTTTAACTAAGAATTATTTTTATGATATCAACAATATTGTTTAAGAGTAATTGCAGTCTCTATTTATAAGTTGTTCGTTCTAAGCATCTTTAAAAAGCTTTATTTTCTGAAAGATCAGTGCATTTTGCACATTATGTATGATTAATTCCTTAAATAAAATAATACTTACCATGACTGAATGGTATTTAAAGTTATCTGCCGAAATAAAAAGGGTTATTGGCAGCGAAATACTAATTTTGATAAGCAACTTTAATGGTATCAGGCTAGATTTTTTTTTTATATAAACACCGTTTACAGAGAACAAGGTTAAGATTTTACTGATGATATCGAATATTTATCAATAATTTTTAATATCAGCTAATTTATGGATAGATGATAATTTTTTTATTTTTAATTTCTAGAATTTTGACAATTTTCTAAAAGTATAAATCATTTAAGTAAAAAAACTTTATAATTTATTTACAATCCACATAAACAAACCATTTATTTGAAAAAAAAGGTACAGGCAGCTCTTCAATATATCGATTTTTCGTTTAAAAAGAATTTAATTGGCTGATTTCGGTTATAACAAAAAAGATATTTAGTATTTTATTGGTTAAATGCACGTGTTGATTATTAAGAATACTTTTAGTGCCAGATAAAAGCTTATTTAAACTTGATAGTTTTCAGTTTTTTTATAATTATTGTAAGTAATGCTATACTTGTTAAGCAATTTTATTTAGTCTTCAAAGAATAGTTTACTTTAACCAAATTACCTGAATTACATTTTAAATCCTTGTATAAAGAAGATAAACAAAAAATAAAACCAGTTAATGTAGTAAATATAGTAATTAAAAACAAACCAATAGTAAATATTATACTTCAAATATTATTTTTATTGTGTTAGCTTAAGTTATAATTATATTTTATAATAATATTAAGTATATTATACATTTTTTATATTTATTTAAACAACACATATTTTTATAATTATTTAGGTATTATTTATTTAATATACTTGTTTTCATAAATTTCAAAATGAAATTGACAAGCATATTTTTAACTTTTAGAAGG
>NQWY01024874.1:0-12078 GCA_019425655.1 Rhizophagus prolifer
ATAACAAATAGTAATCAAAAAAAACGTTGCATTAATTATGTAATTTTTTAAGCATAAGAAGTAAGAACTAGTACTTGTTTATGATTTAATGACTTGCATAATACTTTTCATTTGCTATAATAAAACTCAGCTATGGCAAATATATGTAATAATAGCACCTATATTGCATTATAATAGTAAAAAAAAATAGCAAGGTATAGCAATTTTAAATAATATATTAATACAACTGTTTGTTATTTATATTACAATATATGCAATCTAATTCATATATTTAATGCTACTTATTGAGTTGTGCAGGAAAAAGTCATTTAAATTATAATTAAATAATACACTGTTTTTTAAATGTATAAAATATATCAATCATGGTATTTTTTTAAAAATTCATTATGAAATGTTTGTAATTTTGTACAAAATCCATCAAGCAGTTCTTCAGGTGGTAAAAACGTACTTCTGAAATGCCAAGTGCCATTTTTCTGACCAAATCCACTACCAGGTACAACACACACACCTGTTGCCTCAAGCATAGCTAAACAATAAAATTCATCGGGTTTTTTGCCCGCTTGATGAGCAGTTTCAATTGCCTTTTGTGGTAAACAAATTTGAGGAAAAAGATACATCGATCCCTTAAAAAGAAAAAAGAATGTTAATTATGTTTTAATTTTGTAAAATAAGCTATTCAATATCTCACCTGGGCATTATTACATGTAACACCCTCCAATTGATTGAAGCATTCGCTTAGTTTTGTGCTTCTCCTTCGTAAACTCTCATAAATTTCATTCAATTCTTTTTGGTATGATGTATAACTCTTATCACCGCGTTTTGGTGGTTGGACCATTAAATCTACCATGATTTGGCCTTGAACATTTGGACAAAGACTAACTGATGCCATTTTATAAAGTTCTTCGATGACACGAGAATCAATATTGGTACATTCATAATATCCCCCTCTCCTTCCACATTCCCCTATCATGCCTTTGGAAACTGAATGAAAAGAAAATAATTCAAATTGCTCATATTTTTTTCCCATTGATCGAATAACTTTTTTGAAAGAATGGAATGGTCGTTCATCAGGTTGATAAATATTTGTTTGATAAACCTCATCTGCCAATAAAACAAGACGTTCATTATGGCAGAAATCTACAATTTCACGCATATTATGTTCAGTTAAGCATTGACCAGTAGGATTACCAGGATTAATAATGACAAGCGCACGAACATCTAACCCTTTAGAACGTCCTGTAGTGAGTGAGGAAGCCAGTTGGCTCATATCTAATCCCCAATTTTCCTCTTCATTTAAATAATATGGTACAGGCTGCGCTTCGTATAGTGCCAAAGTAGCAGTATAAAGGGGATATTGTGGTATTGGTATCATAATGCCAACATTAGAATGTGTGATAATAAGTTGAAGCACGGCTTGAACACCCGCAGAAGCACCCTGAGTAAGAAAAATATCGTTTGGATTTGCGGGGTATCCATCACGTTCTAGATCAAAAAAGTATTACAAGAGTTCCGAAAAAACCTTCAACTTAAATTGACATTACCAACCTTCGATGAATTTTGCAACACTATTCCTTATATAATTAATTCCTTGAGAATGGGAATATGCACCGACACTTCCGATTTCCTTAAGTAATTTTTGTGCGCGTTCAATAGCGTCTATAGGATACAATGCTTCAACATGTGCACGATTTTCGGGTAATAAAAGATCAGGATATTCTGTTAAAGAAGCAACCTATTCAGATTTCATCAAAAAAAAGAGAAAAAAAGGAATAAATATAACATTCTATATTTAGAAAAGGAAAAAAAAAAATACCTGGCGGAAGAAAGTTATAGGTTTTTGATTCAATTGTTGTGGATTACCGATATTACAATTAACAACAGTGTCAAAATTGTAATTATACGAAGTTCCTTTAGATAATTCATCTTTAATTTGTTCGGCACGAATAGCCAATTCACCACGAACAGCGTACTCTACCCTCTTTACATGAGGATTAATACTTTCATAAGTAAGAATTTTCGCTAAGGAATTTATAGTTCAGAACATGATAATTTATAAATAAGACTATGAAATCTCCGTTTGAAACAGGGATAAGGTAAAGTGAGAAATAATTCTACAAAAAAAACTATGAACTAACCTGGCGAAGCATTTTGTACATGATTGGAGACAGACATATTTAACTTTAAAATTTTTAAATACGTTCGTTGGTGAATTGTCGAGCTTAGACGGCAAGCAAGAAAAAAAGCGGGTTTATAGGTTTTTCGCAGCATCGTAGAATGATTCGACGAAATTTGAACATCCTAGGACATTGATAAAAGATTAGATCCTGATTTACCTGATTTAAAGCCGATTTATCCCGTTCAAGGAAATGATTTTAGGCAGCATAACAGCAAAATTAAATTCCAAATTAGGAAATACAATTTGATAGCACGTGTATTATTGGATCGATATAAAAACGCGTTTATCCGATTTTATTGAACATCTCTAACATCTAAAAATGTCGGGAGCAGACCGAACAAACCAAGGAGGGTTTGCGAGAGCTGCTAAAGATTGTTTTAGTGGAACAGTTGGTGGAATTGTACAGGTGTTTGTTGGTCAGGTAACTCAAAATTTACTTTTATTTCGATCAATAATTTTTTTTCGTTTAACAAGTTATTCTTTATTGTCTAGCCATTTGATACAGTTAAAGTGGTGAGGTTTGATGCAAATATGTTTATTCAGCAAGTATACAAGAATATAAATGATGTTTATTTATTATTTTTATTAGAGACTTCAAACACAAGAAACTAAACCTGGCGAACAACCAAAATATACCAGCATGTTGGATTGTGTAAGGAAAACCCGAAAGGAAGGATTGACCGCATTTTATAAGGTTTGTAATTAAATTTGATTTGCTTTTAAAATATTCGCATACAGGAATTCTATTACGGGTATATATTTTTGTCATCCGCTTATTTTTAGAGAATGTATAGGGAACAACTACCCCATTAGTTGGAGTTGGTGCCTGTGTCTCTATTCAATTTCTAGTTTTCGAATTTATGAAGAGATTCTTTAATGAAAAAAATAAACGTCCGGGGCAGTTGACATTACCACAATTGTATCAATGTGGAGCTGCTGCAGGAATGGCAGCCTCTTTTGTTTTTTGTAAGTTATATTTGAAAATGTTTTTCGATTTATCTGCAAAATTGTAATTTCTTTGAATTCCTATTTTTTATAGGCCCAGTTGAACATATTCGTACGCGTAAGTCTTGAGGCGATATTATAGAGCTAAATCGGTGATTTGCTCTGTGATATATAATTAGCGTTCATTTGTTAAATTAGGTCTTCAAGTTCAAACTACACCGTCCAGAATATTTTCATCTTCATCTAATGAAAATACTCAGACTAAAAAGTATAATGGACCAATTGATTGTATCAAAAAAATCTATTCCTCCCATGGTATTAAAGGAATTTATAAGGGACAGTTAATAACAATGGTTCGTGAATTTCATGGAGGTGCTTGTTATTTCCTAATATATGAATTTTTTATGCAACGCGCTATGCTAAAAGAAAAGAAATTAAGGAATGAATTAGCCGATTGGAAAAAATGCTTATATGGGGCTGCAGCAGGTTTGTCTTATACTTATAAAAAAAATTTTCTCTGTATTTTCTAATGTAAACTTTAATTTTTTTTAAGGATACGGAATGTGGTGTTCTATTTATCCGATAGATGTTATCAAGAGTAAAATTCAAACTGATTACTTAACAAAAGAAAAGCGAAAATATTCAAGTTCATTTGACTGTGCAAAACAGATCTTAGCCAAGGAAGGAATTAGAGGTTTTTTTAAAGGATTTGGTACATGCATGTTACGTGCTGGCCCTGTTAATGCTTCAAGTTTTGTTGCCTTTGAATTTGCTATGGAATTATTTGAAAAGATTTAAAGAAAAAAAGAAAAGGTCAAAATAGAATTAAAAATGCTTCTTATTACATTTATTTAATTTTTATTTAAATAATTAAATAAAAATATTAGAATCAATTTGATTAATATATTATCCGATGGATTCATTGATTTAACAATTGAAATTACGTGTATTGTACTGTACATTATAAATTAATTTTTAGATTACGTATTTGCAATCTTTTATAACTGGTAATATTATTCTTCTGTATCATAATTTTATGATAAATATCAAAACTAAAAAGCGAAAGTAAATATAATTAGCTCATAAATAAAAAGATTATTTTACAATAAAAAATTCTCTTACCCTAATTTGATAACTCCCTGCTTTAGTCATATACCTTACCCATTTGACACTTGTGTAATTACTTTTTTCGAATACTTTCAAAAATCTTACCAATAGTCCAGAAGAAGTGAACATCAAAACTTGAAAATCCATTGATATCGGTGGTCGCGACCATGCTTTTTTAACAGTCATAGAAGAAAGTTCAGCTTCACCAGACAATGTTGCCTCGGATTGTCCTTGAAATCGCGGTAACCTATATATAAAAAATTTTTTTACAATGTTAATAATAAATAGCTTTCTAAAATTGGTCACAAATACGTATTAGATATATTACTTCCAAACGATAGAATTCTCAGCTGGGACATATCTCGCTCTACCAGCAGTAACGCGTATATTAATAGTAGCAGTGTTCAGTGGCGTGGGTATCCTTATCACCACATTATTAGCAATTAACTTTGGCGAGAAATTGGCTTTTACAGTAACACGGTATTCAACTCGAGATTTACCAATTTCATTAACTACCGGGTGTACCCGAAATGGGAGATTGACATTTTCTGTAGTACGATATCTTTATAAATAAAAATGAATTAACGTAATATTCAAGGAATGTCGAAGATAAGAAAAAATGGTTATTCGGTTCAAACCTCATTAATTCAAATTCACCGTCTGGAGGAACAAAACTTATAGTTCGATCAGAATCGAATTTCCCTAATTTGACACATTGATGAAATTGGAAGTCATCAATCTCAACAGCATTAGTTCTTCTTTGAGATCTGTCGAATAAATTAATTTCAGGTAAATTTCTAAATAATCTACTTTTAAGATACAGAAATTTACATACAATCCTCTATGCGATGTGTCTTTTTCTAATAATAATTTATCATTGAGTCCAAATTTGCATTCCGGTGTACCAGAAAGATATGCTCTCATCATAATTTGCCCAGACACGTCCGCTCTTAATGTCGTACCTATTTTATCAAAGAAAAATATTTTATCATCATTATAAAGCTTTTAAAATATTAAATAACAGAATGTTAGAGATATTATTAACCTTTAGTACTCATTAACAAATTTACAGATTCAATTACATCTATGAAGGCTTCGTTCTTTCTGTATTTAATATCTGATCTGCGCCACGAGGTGGCTCCAGTTGCTTGGATGGTGATCTTTGAAGAATCCTCTTTCTAATATTAAAAATAATTAATATTTTACCTAAATTTATCTATAGTATTGAAAATAACATACCACAGCGCGTTGAGATTTGACGCCTTCAGTAGTTATATACATTTTGAGCGTTTCCGTTTCGCTATTTTGAGGATATCCAAAATCAAGGACCTCTAATAAAAGTTAAAGCATTATCAATTTTACGGACTTCACGGGACACTAATTCATATTCCAAATTCGCACGAGTATTTACCATCTAGCAGCTCATATATTAATACAAAGTTATTTTTAACAGCTTCTTCGTCAAATTTTCCAAAATATGCCTTTCCAATATTAACAAGCCGATAGCAAAACTCGAACACTAAGGCAGCATTAGCATTACATTTTGTAACGGCCACAATATAAAGGTTATCATGACGAACATGAAAAAATGATGTAGACCCAAGTGTAATAATAGGTGAACGAACATCTGTATTGGAAATCACTTGTATTCTAAAAATGTCCGCCACGGAACGCCTAGAATGTTCGCGTTTTATGAGTTTCTATTAAGTTAATCTAAACAGACACTTCATACTTACTTCAAATCTTGACGGTACAAACGCGAGATGAGCACTTCTCCTTTTTGATTATAAATAAAGAATGCACTTATCATTGTTATCAAATACAAACCCAATTTCGAGAGCAAATCAACTGATAAGTTTGTCGATCCTCTTTCCTATTGGACGATACACGGTCCCTATTGCATATGTTATATACGTTATGATATAGCAAATAAAGATTAAATAAAAAATATAAATTATGTGAAAAATCGAATCTGATAATTCAAATTTCAGCCTTTATTGTCGAATGAATTAACACGACGATGAAAAAGTTTATTTAGGATTTGTTTAGGATGTTTAAAATCGGATTCTAGTTAAATAAGAGTTTTATCAAACGCAAAAAAAAAATTCACTCGAGGATTCGAACGCACGAAATGTATACTACTAAAAAGACTAGGAGAAACCACTGTAAAAGCTGAAAAAATATTTGACAATGGACAAATACAAATGGAATTAATTTTTAATAGATCGCCTAGCAATCTACATCTATTGTATTATAGTTCAGTTTTTTTCATATAATAAGTTTAAAGATGTCATTCTCTGATTATTCAAATATTAAAGCCGCGCCAAAATGAGCAAATAAATAATATAAATAATATCTAAAAAATCTTGTATATCCCATTACGTCGAACTTCTTAAAGATCGTACAACGCTTTCCATCGCTCGTTTTTTAACTCTCTCTTCAGGTTGCATTGCCAATAATGGCTGATCTGACCATCTATTAAAACAAAGTATTCTTTATTATAATATTTATAAATAAATAATTTTTTTGCAATATAATTTTTAGTCAAACTTACTTATCGAATAAATTAATAACATCTGTAGGCTTAAGTAATGAATATTTTCTATTTCTTGTGGAAGGATCCAAGTATTCTTCAACATTATCGGATTGTAGAAGGGTTACAATCTGCAACATAATATGCCTATTAATTACTTATTAACGTAACTATATTATAACATAAATACCATACCTGTCTCAATTCTAAAAATGCATCCGCAATATTTGGGTCTTCAAGTTTACGTGCAAAATGTTCAAGGAACGTGACATCAACTTCAAGATTTGCAACACCATTTGCATTGATTCTTCTGACGCTAGGACTTAGAATTAAATTCTATAAAAGTTATAGAGTACAATTTTAATCATAAAATCTTTTCAATAATTATATGTAATAATAATTGAAACATACACATAAAGAAGAGGCCAAATGACTTAAAGCATTAAAGTAAATAAAAATCTTGATTGACATCGGAAGATTGTACAAAGTTGAACTGATGACAGCCGTAAGATAATTAGCCATATCTAGTGTTTAAAAATCATTAAATCATTTCACAAACCGTGAAGGAAAAAACTTGGATGAACTTGTACAGAATTCGGTACCCTAAATAATTAAACAATTAATCAAAATATGTATAAATTCAAGATATGAAATAAAAATTTACCAATCATAATCTGCTAATTCTAAGAAATCATCAATTTTTGAATTGACAAGTTCAAAAATACGCTTCTCTGCTTTTTTACTAGTCTCGCGAAATTCTTCTGCAGCTTTTAATTTGATTTGGCCTCCACGATGAGATGATCTAAATAAAAAAATTATTTCATAGAAATTTGTACTTTTTTTTACAGGAGTGGAATAAGGTCAATAAAATACCTTTTTGTTTTCAATAATTTTTCTAATTCCCCACAAGCATCATGAAAATATTCGAGATTAATGATAATTTGTACAATCTGTGACATATTTTGACTTTCTAATTTACTCGTTAGAACACCATTGACATGTTCTATCAACAAATTATCTAATGTCTTTTAAAGAACGAAATGTGTTTATTATAAGCGGATAATTCCTAAGCTATGATATTAAACCAACCTGTTTCGCAATATCGTCTACTGTACTATATTGTCGTGAATCGCCTTCTGCAAATGTATAGTATTGATCCACAAATTTTTTAATGTCCAAGCAACATGAAGGATATGCTTGTGAAAAAGGAAGCGTTCTTGGATATCTATAAATATTCATACAAAAAGTAAAATTCTTAACTATTATTTCCGTATTTTAATTTTTTTAATGAAAAAATCGAAATTACATAGTAAATCGATTTTCAATCATTGATTCTTAACAATTAGAAACTGAATTTAGCCAGGCTGGCTGCGCATAAAAAACATTTGAAAGATTCGATAATCGATTCCAAACTATTGTCAAGATTTTAACATACCCTTGGCTAATACGATGATCCTCTTTAAACCAACAAGCATCAACAACTGCCTCATACTCTGCTGGACTACTAATCGGCATTGGCATATAATCATCATACAGAAGTGTCTACAATATATAACTTTTTAAAAATCAACATAATATCAAAAAAAATAATAAATTAACGACTTTTACCTGAAGAAAATCTTCCAAAAATCTTTGTTTCAACATATCAGAATATCTTTGGAAAACGGTTAATATCAAATCTGTAAATGCGTGAACATTATACCCGTAATCCTAAGGAAAAAAAAAATATTAACTATAACAGTAACTTATAAACAGAAAAAAAGTACGTAAATTTCAATACCTCCAAAGTTTGAATAAAGGTAAATAAAGAAAATTTAATTTGTATAAATAAATTTGGATCATGACATTCATCAAGACTTTCAGTAATAATTTTAACAACTTTAGCAATTACTGAATCCCATAAGTTATCAACTTCTGCTTGAGATCGAAAATTTTGTGTAGAATGTACAATCACATATTCTACTACAAAAAACCCTACAATATCTTGAAGGAAAGCTTCGAAACCCTTTTCATTACCTTCCCTCAATGTGAATGATTGTGATAGAACCAAATTTGCTTGGGACTTAAAAAGAAAAACAAATCAAATTTAATAATTATTAAATGTGTATTAAATTCACATGAAATCAATTACCCTTCTATCTTCTTCATAATTTGATTTAAATTCATTTCGCTTTCCTAGTTCTTCGTAAATATGCAAACACTGATATAATGGTTTGAAATCAATATGTACTTGATCATTATTTACGATATTAACTGTACAATATAAAGAACGTAAATTATATTGTGATGGCAAAATGAGGAAAATAAGGAAAACAACACATCTTGGTGTTAATAAAAACGGTGCATAATATAACATACATTCATTTTCTTCGTTCATCACCATCTCAATTGGTGAACTAACTGGAACTGAACGTAAATCGGGATTTTGGGCAACCTTAAGTTTCCATCGTTCTTGACGTAACTTCATTTGCTCCATCGCTATTTTGCCAACTTCTCCGGACACTTGGCGAACTCTTTACATAACAAAGAAATTTTCTTGATCAATAAATTAACTCAGTGTCCGCATCTAATTGGATATTATAATCACATACTTAAATAACCATTCTTTCATTTCTTTTGTTACAGCATTCTTGACATCATGTTGCATAACAGGAATAGATTCCTCTAAAATAAATTACTTATTATCCCAAATTCAATTACGTAACAATACTTAAAAAAAAAGAAGATATAACATACGCAAATGTTTGGCGAATTCATATTGTATAGCTTTACGCAAATGAACAGTCTGTAACTCTTCCAATGTCTAAAATAATAACACTTTAATGTCTTCACTAACAAATTCTAAAAAAAATAATTAAATAAACGGAATTTCTACCCTTAAAGCCGAATAATATTTTCCTTCTTCCACTAAATGATTTACACGATTTGCCATATCAAGCACATGTAAACATAATTGTAGAGTTTCAACAGCTTCATCAATATTTTTTTGAATTCTTCGTGTTTGTATAAGCTCTTTTTTCTAATAGGAGAAAAGTTCATTAAAAATTTAAAACAGATGTAGTCTTCAATTAAATTACAACTCACCTTTGATGCGACTTTTTTACCAGAATTTTGTACATCGTAATTTAAATCAATTATTTTATTTTTTAAATTGACAGTTCCTTGTCTAACCTTCAATAATTGATCCACGGATTGTATAAATTCCTATCAATGATAAATTCATTTATTTACTTATATATTATAAAAATGTTTAACAGATAGCCCAAATTAGTTTTGTCCTAAGATGTTTAGATATATTGAATTAATCAAGTCATACCTGATAATTACTATTACACATTCTCTCTATTTCACCTTCTTTCTTCCTAACAAACATTGCCAGTTGATCAAGAAAAGCTTCCTGTCTATCAGTATCATAAATAGTTTTTATGATAGGACCGAGTTGTTCAAGGTTCTCATTTTCAACATTCAATTCTGCCGAGAATACAAGATTCTGAAGTTGCTGTTGGTCATTAGCCGACATTTTGTAAATTTCTCTTATATTTTCAAACGAATTACATTTTAGTTTTCAGCTGTAAAATGTGTGTCAGGTTACGCCGAATATATTGCTCGATGTATGCGGCGCAGCCAACTCAGAAGTTAGCGGACGCAAAGTATCGATCTTTGTGAAACTCAAATATGCAACTTCTTGTAAATATGCCAGTGTCTTGACGTTTTTGCTGTATATAAATTTTAATTGGCAGGAAATTAAATGGAGCAAATTTAATGGTTCGTGATGTGAAAACACAAACATACGTATGCTACTGGTGTAATTGTGGAATTTTCTTCTAAACAGAACGCGTACGTGTTTTTTAATTTTCTCTGGCTTTAACTGTTAAGCATAATTTATATTTCACACGGTGTATCAAATTACCACCTTACATTTATGGAATTTACAGCTTTCATCCAGAAATGTTACGAAACGAGTGTCGAAAGGGATTCCCGTTTTTCCTGTTTAAAGGTGGATGTTAAAAAAAGATCATATTTCGAACCAATTATTTTTTGATGTTAAATTCCACAATTAGTCTTTGAAGAAAGGAAAAAACTGAATAATGTGCAATCATAGAATGTATTTGTAAATATTTTAACTGCCCACTTATTTAATAAAATCCAATCCGATGTTCGAAGGAAAGGTTAATGCATTAGTGTATTAAGGCAACGTTCATAATAGAGCAGACAGTGACTTTACATAAAAGACTATAAATCAAGCATCCCACTCATCCCATGCGTCAATTCTTTAATAGCAATAACTACGCCTCCAGTAACCATTCCGGTAAGTTTTCTTGCAATTTCTGCATACAGCCATCCAACAATCGGTAAAGATTCCAACAAATCTTTTAAACTCCAAATATCTTCATGTCTAACAATCTTGTGTTGCTCGTTGAACTCAAATCTTGAAATTATACGCAATGTAAATTCATTATTACAGCTATCACAACATTGACTATTTTTACCAAACATTACACGCAAACATGGGAATGGAGGAAACTGAAGAGGGAGACGATATTTAATCAATGCATCTATGCATACTAAATGATGATTTCCTGCTATTTCACTATTAGTGACTGATTGTATTTCGGGTGTTATAGTATAAAAGAACGCGGAAAGCAAATGGAATTGATTGATTATTTGGTCATGTGATTCAACAAGTAAAATTGGATTTTCAAAGACTAAAATTTCAAAAAAAAAATTTAATCAATTTTCAATAAATAATTTCCTTTGATTTATTTATATCATACCAGCATTGGCATCAAAATAAGTCGTAATAGCATTCCTTTGGATTTCTTTTTTCTTAGAAAACAAACTTAAATAAACAAGCCTAGATATAGCTTTCTCACTACTCTCGCCACCCTCGTTATTTTGCGATCCGTTTGCATTCATGATTTATACATGATTCATGAAGTAGTTGTGGATTAAAAAGTAATGTGGCATAGGAACTAATTTTAGTAATTTATTGCCGATCGTTTTCATATGATCTTCCAGGTTATTGGATTTGTTACTATAATTGAGGGGCGACTAAAGCCGAGCTTCCCCAGTATCACCGTCACTTTTTCCACCCCCACGTGACCATCAAATAATTTGTCACCCGCGTCACACCCTCCACTTTTCCATTTTTACTATGTATCCTGGGGACTTAAATTTTTTCGGTATGCAAAATCTTATTCGTCACCCATTATTCGTCACATAGTTAATTTCTTAATTCCGTAATTCCGGCCAGGGG
Organism: Rhizophagus prolifer; assembly: GCA_019425655.1. Taxonomy (NCBI): domain Eukaryota; kingdom Fungi; phylum Glomeromycota; class Glomeromycetes; order Glomerales; family Glomeraceae; genus Rhizophagus; species Rhizophagus prolifer. Next base: position 12,019 of record NQWY01024874.1, read on the forward strand.
GTGGAAAAAGTGACGGTGATACTGGGGTAAATTCTAAAGCCGTGTTCGATCACGTGATTT
>NQWY01024876.1:0-11434 GCA_019425655.1 Rhizophagus prolifer
GTATCTTTATTTGTTTATTAAAAAGAAAAAGCTTTTAAGATATTTATGTGGAAGATTGAATAAGCCACTTGAAAAAAGTTAAGATCAATTCTTATATAGGGTTTATATATTCATTTGTATAAATAAGTACCACGTTTAAATTCAAATTCTAATTAATAATTAAATTAACAATGACCAATAACTCAAAAGTAATTCAGGTAATAAAATTACCTGCTTTTTACCGTTGAAATTGGTAATGCTGTAGATAACGAGAATCAAAAATGATCATATGACTGTGGAAAAGGGGTTTTATTGTAGATCGTGACTTTTATATACAATTATACCATACAAGAAAAACAAGAATCCTAATTTAACGGAGAGATACACACAGAACTTCACTAGATTAATCATTTAAAGTTTATGTATAATATATAAACTCAAAGTTGCGATCTTCTGACCAATCACAAACGAAGTACGTTTTGAACTCATCAAGATTTTCTTTCGGGTGAAATTATTTCCATAAAGGGGAATTAAACACTGAAAACACTGCGCCTTTTTGCATCGAATGTGATTCACTTTTTACATAGTGAGAAGGATGCTAAAACTGAAGACCATTAAACAAATCCAAATGAAAAATTTTCTCGAATTAGTTTTAATTTCATCATTCATAGTTCCTCCATTTTTCTTTGCAAACCAATCAAATCTTTTTCCGATGTAATTCCATTCCTTTCTTTCAATATGTCCCATCAATCTACCGAATTCATTCGTCATACGAATGATTGAAGATTCAAGTATGGCTAAGATATAACGATAACCACTAATTGTAGGTATGCGTTTGAAAGGTTGTATAATTAAGTGTAAATGAATATCAAAAATAAAATTGGAGACAATTACATGTGGTACTGATAAAAATATCAAAATTGTAAAAATATTAATAATTTCTATACCATAAAATACTGTAATAAATAAAGAAATTATCATAGTGATAAATGATATAAATATTGTCCCCAGTAATAATTCTGCACTATTCGGTACAATATCATTATAAGTTAAATTCGTATGCATCTTAATCAAGGCACCATCTCCTTTCGCCCAATTATAAAATCTCCAATAATATCTTTTGCCGTCATTCCACCAATGATGGGTTACTTTAATATTTGGCGCCCCTTGAAATCCTTTTCCATTTTCTATATTTTTAATAAAAAAATTTCCTTTTTTCAAGCAAAAATCGATGTCTTCTCCTCCACCGGACTTTGGAAAAGTTGAATCAAAAAGTATATTATCTTTATAACACCTAATAAGTAAATTACCAGCTATCCCCCAAGGTATGTCATTATCCCAAATTTCTGCAATTTCCCAAAAAAAGGTGACTCCGGATAAGACTACCGCACTTTTAAAAATACTTTTATTTGCTGGTGGAAATTTTGAGCTTCCGATAAATCCACAAGCAGTAGGATGCTCTTTAATAACTTTTTCACATTCAAACAAAATATTTTTTTCGGGAGTCACATCATCATCCAGAAATAATATATAATCAGAATTAGATTCGTATAATCCACGATTTCGTGACAAACTAGCTCCCAAATTGGTTTTGTTCACTAGAATTCTAATAAAAGAATCTTTTTCATACAATTTTTTTAAAATTATTATATTAGATGAATTTGGATCATCAATTATTATATAAATAATTGTAGACACTGTTACGGGTATCTTGAGATTAATAATTGAGTCAAGATATTTAAAATCAACTCTATAACTGGGTACAATAATATCAAGGGTAAGCAATTTTTGTATGGGAGTCTTATTGTTTTTCAACCATTTTTCAACTCTATCTACTGAACTATTTAAAATGTTAAACTTCCAATCTGAATGATACCATTTTTCATATCTTTGATCTAGATTGATTTTCTGAATTTCAACATCTTGCAATATTATTGAACATCCCCATCGTCTATATATTTGAAATATATAAGTGTAAACATCCTGAATTTGAAATATTTGTTGCGGAATAATATCTCCATTAAATATATCCAAATGCACACGACTAATCACTGGAACCGTTGGAAAACCGGGAAATGAAATGTCAGTAAAAGTTATACATCCAAAATTACATGGAACTTTCTTTTGAACTGAAAGTTCAAGATAAGCTTTATGGAATTTATTCATCCATCCATCAGTTTTAATAATTACCTCATTTTCAGATAGAACAAAATAATCACAATCATCTTTATATGCTTTATGAGATAATTCTCTCCAGATATCACATGTAGAACTGGGAAAAGAGTCGAATACTGTTATATCAATATCAATAAATCCATGCTCATAAAATATTTTTTTTGTGGAATTGTTTTGGAAGAGATGTTCATTCTTATCTATTCCGATATAAATTTTAATTTGGTATTTCATTTCGCTAATTTTATACTGAATATCTTGTTGAGAAGTCTTAGCAAGACTTTTTAGAAGATTTGAAAGATTCTTTAGGCATTCTTCGGGTTTAATTGACTCTCGAGAAGTTATCGGCAAAAGCACTCCAAACGTTATAATCTCATTGTGATGAGTTAACTCATTTATTTTACTTTCACAATATGATTCACCCCATCCAATTAGATATTGATGATGATGTTTCTCAAGTTCTTGTTGAATATACGAAGAAGTCCTATTCATACCTTCGCAAATAAAAAACTCTGGAGACCAATTAAAATGGTTCATAATTAAAATGTTTCCAAAATTTCTACAATGTTTCAAAGTTGCCTTTTCATTTAATGTTCTAATCGTTTCAAACGTGACATAAGCGAGTTCCTCAATGTTAATTGATTCTTTTGAGCCAATGTTTGATGTAAGTCTTAAATCACTTACAGTGAATTCATTTATTGTTTCAACGTAATCCTTTCTATACAAAAAACTACCTCTTTGTTTTCCATTATCCCGAATTTCAATTGTATTTTCTCGTGTATTTCTATTCAAACAGATAATTTTTCTTAATAAATCGGCTGAAACTTTCTCTCTTCCGTAATACCATATATAGTACATATAACCTTCACCGTAAACATTATGTAATCTTGCAATTTTGAATCGCGGAAATTTCCGGATAGTTTTGTTATTTTGTGATAAAATAGATGAACTAGATATAAATATTTCAGTACTTAAATTTTCTGTATCATAAAACTCTTGAGACTTTGAATCTATTTCTTTCAATTCTAGATTTTCCTCTTTAACAAATAGTCTATTACAAGTTTCAAATTCCGAGTAGAGTTCGAATATATCATTATAAATACGAAAAGTTCTCTCATCACTCAAATTAACTATAGGAAAATAGTGTTCTTGATCATGTAACCATTTTGTCACATTCTTTTCCTAAGGATGATGAATTATTTACGATAAAATAATAGAATAATGAAGACATTTAGACATTTAAAAAAAAATTAAAAAATAAACATACGATAAAATAATTTCCTTTGTTAAATGAAATTATACGCTTATCAGAACTATTTGCCATTTGATTCTATTTGAAACAATAATTACCTTTATTAGTATAACAATTTTACTAGTACCCGTAAAACAAGGTTCCCGGAACGTGTTTATCAATTAGATATCAATATCGCAAAATGGTTTTGTTTCCAAATTTAGTAATACTGCTTATAGAGATTAATAAAGTTGATCATGCCTGATTGTAAATGACAATAGTTAATTGTGTTACATACGACAATAGCAATAACGCCCTCTTCGTTTAATCTTTTGTAGATAGATTCTGAAATCTAATACGAAATTTCTGTTATCGCCAGTTTTTTACCGTTATGCTTTTGTTTCTCACATGTATTGTCAGTTTGTCACTCGTCAAAATTATGAAGTTCTTAGACTTTTTAAGTAAGAGTTTTTGTACTAGCAATATATTTATTTAAATTTATTAAAAATTTCGTTCCCATACTACTTTTTTTTTCAAAAAAAAGAAAAAATCATACAAACGCACAATCTATCGTCTATAAATAAAAATTTCGACATTTGGGAAAAAATGGCAAAAAAATATGCTAAATATTACCTCACCTCACAGCAACTGGTTCGACACCGGTAACAATACATCCGGCCTAATCCGGAGCTACAACTGATTCAGGTAATTTTTTTTGATAATCTATCTAAACTCGATTTTCGAACACATGTTCTAAATTCGAAAAAGAAAATTTTAAATTTCACAAAAAAATTACTAATTTAACTGTCAAACTTGTTCAACTTGTTTTTATTCTTGAAATTTGTACTTCATTTTTTAAAGTAGAACCTTTTGTTATAGATAACACATTAATTTTGCAATACAGTTTGTAATATTTGTTATCTTAATTTAAAAGCACAAAACGTATCTTATTAATTGTAAAAACTTTGTCGGTCAATGCCGCAATAACGTAATATTAAATAACACATCATTACTTTTGTCGTAAAACGTACTTCATGTGGCAAATATTTCATTGGAAATATTTCACTTCAATGCGATTATTTGTATTTGTGTTACAATTTAATTAACATTCTATTCTAGTTATTATAAGCAAATTTCAATATACAATAAAATAATCGGAATAAAGTTCGGATGGTCAATTTGTGTTAAAGCAACAGAAAAGTACGGATGGCTAATAAAAAAATAAGGTAATCAGGTAATCAACTATATATATGTGTATATATATTAATCTCTCTGGAATATTTTTATTTTTATTTTTAAGTTTGAGACATAGCTAATTAGAGAATAGTAATATCGTCCAGAAGATGGAAACATCACGTATCTAATGAAATACGAGATTTCAATAAGGTATCCGCAGCAAATATAATTTGATCCCCAATTTGCCATGATTATATTTTCCGAAAACGTGAATGTTTTTGTATATTATACGAGTAATTGTCAATAATTTCTTTCAAGAAGTAGATTATTAAATATTTACAGTAATATATTTAGAAGGGTAAAAAATGGTCGAAAAAAAGATGATAGACAAGTCATCGCGAGTTTTTCTTGTGGAAACCGTCATTAAGCTTGTTGAGAGCTACCGGCAATTTATACTCTCGGAGGAAGAAGAAAGAAAAATATAATCGGTACCTTCACGGGAAATGAAATCAGTGAAGTTATTCTAACCCTTTTAACCCTTTAAACAACATGGATATCACTCCCTGCGGCTATTATGGATTCAGATCTTGTTCAACATATAAAGCTAAAATGTTGGAGTCCCGAGTCACGTACCAATCCCGTTTAGCTTTACAAGAGAAATGGTACTATAGGGAAAATCATATGAAATCAATTATTACTAGAGCAGATTAGGAAAGTTTATATGTAATGGTTTCAAGTATTGTACGAATTGAATTTCCATCCTTGTTACATCATGAGAAAAAAGTTATACCAATGAATAATATGAACTTTTTGAATGTACTGTACATCATTAATCATGCTCATAAAATCTTGTTTATAAATACGCAGAAAAAATCATTATCGCACGGCTGATCGACATTTAATTACTCCAAATTAAGTCAAGTTAATTACATAAAAGGATAAATTAAAAACTGCGGTCAAATTTTCTTGAATTTTTAGACTCTCCCGAAAAAAACAAAAAAATTGAATTATTTTCCATCACCATAGGCAGCAGCCAAAGCACCTCTGGATACCAAATCATTGCTCCAATAACTCTTAACTACTAAAGTTTCATTCCAAAGTTCAGGAACAATTGCTCCAGCATATTTTTCACCAATTTCCATCACTCTATCAAAATAAAAAGGGAAATTTAAAACACCACCAGCAAGCACCAAAATTTTTGGATTAAATGTACAAAGAATATTAGATACGACAATACCAAGCACTGTGGCCCAATCCAATACAATTTTAAGGAGTTTTTTATCAATTTCAACATCATTATCATCAGAAGAAGGTATTGAAACAACTTCCTTTGGAGAAGAATATTTGGAAAGACGCCGAATTGCTTCTTCTATACCAATACCAATTTCTTGAGTGATAATACGAACTAGTGATCTACCACCTGCTAATTCATCAACCATCATTGTTTGTGGGGGAAGTGTTGGATCTATTAATTTATTGGTATAGGATTCTACATGTGAAATGCAATGTTGTGGAAGAAACATTGGAGAAATACCCAAATTTCCTGCTAGATTCAAATGACCTTTAACAATTTGCCCATTGCACAAGAAAGCTGTTCCAATTCCGGTTCCTTATTGAAATTTAAAAAACAAATAAATTTAATTAAGTGTAAAACTATAAACTCTTTATTATTGATGATAAATTACCTGCAATAATGAAAGACAAGTCTTTAACATCAGGCCATTCTCTTCTAATATGTTCCAGTCCAGCAATAGCATCATTAAAAGTAAGAAATCTCACATGTTGACCAAATTTATTTTTTAAATGCTCAATAGGATTCCAACCTTGAAGTATCTCAATCTCGCATAAAGTGATAATACCTTCTTTATCAATTAAACCACAAATTGCAATACCAATTGATACAATCAGTTTAGAAACAAAATCATCAAGTACTTTATCAAATGATTCCACTGAAAACGTTGGACCAGTTAATATTTTGTATCCATGATTAGGAGCAAAGTTAGAATTGGAATTGGTAGGTTTGTTAAAAAATGATGAATCTAGTAATGAAGAAACTGTGGTAGCAACACATGCGAATTTTGTACCACCAATATCTAATCCTAAACAAATTTCTTGTGTAGGAGACATTTTTTTCTTTAAAAAAGAAAAAGGTTTTTTTTTATACCTTTGTATATGCATACTGCAAAAGAAACATTCACAACATTCTCATTCAGTAAATCAGTGTAACGAAGAAAAATTGTGCCAATTCCGCAGCTAAGATATAATAGGTTTATTACACATTTACAAGGAATATACACACCATCTTTACAAACAATTGTCACAAAACGTCACAAAACGTCACAAATTTATTTTTGTATATAATATTTAAAAAAAAAATTATTCAACCCTTCATTATAATTCATCATCAAATACCATCACTCTTCATAACATTAATTTTTTTACTCGATTCATCAGATTTTCTTGTTTTAATATGTCCGCGTTTTATCAAAGCTTTGTAATGGTCACGACATTGGTAACCATTCCTACCAGGTATAGCGAGAGAAAATTCTCCCCATGGTCCATGATGTCCAAATTCTTCTAATCGTTTCATAAACAATACATCTTCTTCTTCGGACCATTTTCCTTTTTTTGAGGGTTCATTCGAACAAACATTTCTAAATAGATGGCAATTATTATATTCAAGAGAATGATTATTTGATATTTCCACATCATTTATATTTGTATCCGAAATTGGTTGCAAAATTGACGTAGTTGATGAAATTGGGACCAGAATTTGCGGATGATGAAGAACAAGCCAACGTTTCATTAAGTATTGAAGGAATAGGTGAGATGGTTTCAACTTCTTCATTAGCGGCCATTTCCTTTTGTTCATCTGTAATAAACCGGCTTAAGTACACTTTCAATTGTTGCTCTTTAATAATTTGTCGAATATTTTCAAAGTACATTGAAAAAGACATTTTATATAAAACTAAAGTTTCATCCCCCTCGCAATCTTGTAACGCAATGTCAATTTCTTCATAACTGGCAAAATTAAAAACTGATTTGATGAAATATATTTTACGTTCTTTCATAGGTTCGTCTATTATCGAATTAACATGATCATTATTGAACATATTACTATTATTTTGTTTCTGAGGATATATAGAAGACATGTAATTTTAACTTGATAAAAAGAAAATGTTTTTTAACCACTTGTTATTGTTAAGAAGTTATTATTTAATTTCAGTGTCAAAAATTTTCAAAATGAGAAAAAAAAAAAATATGTATATCAGAATAGAGATCTTGATAAAGAAATGTTTAAAGATCGTGTTGTTCAAAAACTATGATCATCCAATAATATGCATTGTCTTTTCATTGTTTAAATATCAAGCAGTTTGTACCGTTATTTTCGGGTATGAGTTTAAAAAAAAGTTTAGAAGTAGTTAAAGAAGCAGCTTTTTTTTTACAACCTAGAAAAGTTATATAAATATATATAAAACAGTAAGTATCCACATCGTATTTCATTCATTCCATTAAAAAAACAAGGAAGGTCCGTTAAAAATGCATTATATTTATAATAATGTGTTATATGTAATAAACACATGTTCTTTTGATTTATTTATCATTTCAGCAAGTTTAATTATCTATGTTACTATCTATATTTATGACTCGTATTTTGTAATAATTCCTTACTTATTATTTAAATTGAACTATCGGGACATCTACGAAATTGTAAACAGAAATTTGTGGAATTCCCACTTAAAAAAAGCAATAAAGAACTCTTCCTTTTCTTTGTTTTTCCTATTCTCACTATGAAAATTATTACTGTATCTTTGTTTCTTGCTTTTCTTCGTACCTTTTTTTTTGTTTTCTTTCTTGATCTCTTATCTGATTTTATTTATCAAAATACCCCACTAGGCAATTTAAAAACTTAATCTATTGTAAATATAAATGTTTTCCTTCATATATATATTTCAACTCTCTCCAAGTACAATCCTTCTCGGTCCATAAACATAATTATTTAAATCGTGCATTTAATGCTCCTACTATCACAAAATACTGTGCCATATACAAAAGAAGCTTTTGAGCACATGATTTTATGCATTATAATAAGAGGTTAGCCCATTCTGGATTAGAGAACAAAAGTTCTTTTTTTTGAGGCTTTGTAAACTTATTTAAAACCGCAACACCTTTGTTCATGAGCTATAATAAAGATAAAGAGGACGTGTACTTAGTGAGAGAAATCATTTAGAACCTGTACAGCTTAGAACTGAACCAGAGTGTGCACTTATAGAGGGTATACATGGTGTGCACTTAGAAAGCATGCACTCAGAAGAGAGAGTTTACTACATCCACTAATATAATAACTATTGACTTGTAATACTCTAATCCTTTATTTTGAAATGAAATAAGTAAAGATCCTATAAGCTGGCAAATAGATTCATTAATCTATACTTTTTAATCGCTCTTTTATTTTTTTTTACTATAAGTAATAACAAAGACTAATTATAATAAATTCTATGAGAACGGTAAATTTGAGTATTATAATATTTTTCTGAATCCAGACATATCGTTTTGAATGTAATTGACATACTTGACAGTTGACATCATAAGTTCAATATTTATTCATTATAAAGGATGAAAGTTTTCAAAGAAAATTGGACAGGAAACTTTTTTTTTTACTTTGATAAACGATGTTGTATTCAATTTATTAAATTGTAAATTGGAAAATTACATATATTAAACTAAATGATTGCAATAGAATACTATCATCCACTTGGCAGTTAAAATAAGAACCTGTTGTTATACTTGCATAAGTTGCATTATTAGAGTACTTAATTTGTATAATGCAAGACTGATAAAATCAGATTCAACTTTTCCATTTTAACACTTCTGATTGGTCCATAATCTATTGTAATGTTTTTTTTTAGCTAAATTTATACTAAACTTCAAATAGATTTAGAGAATCTCTATCCGACTATTCATATCTTTATATCTTTAAGTTATTTCTATTAAACAAAGTAATAATATTATGCTGAATTTTATAATCAAGTATGAACCAATTTTTTTATTTTATGAAGATGGGCAAAAAAATACATGTATAGCATTAGCTTCCTTTAGATTTCGCACATTTCAGCCAGATTTATAAGCAGTATTTCTGGAATATTGTAACACTAATAATAACATAATCATTTATAATTAATTTTAGAATTAGAACAAATTTTTTTCCAAATTTATAATGCCGGCTTGAATTAAAACTTGGTTCCAGTCATTCAGTATTCCAAATTTCCAATATTCCAATTTCCAGTTCCAATGGAATTTCCATCAAGACCAAAATAATGAAATAAACGAAATATAATACTTTTAAGGGACATCTCCCATTTTTAGAAAGTTTATATAATCAACTAGATTCTTACACTAGTGAGTAATTTAACTGCGCCTATGATAATGATCGTCGAATATCTGAAAATAACTTTTCTCTATTTTAAATATATTTTTAGAAAAAATATTTTTTTTTTTTATAAGATATGCATGAAGATATGCATGAACTGGACATTTTTGCTTTGGATTACTCGACATCTAATCAATACTAGAGATTTTGAAATTACTATCATCCGATTTCTTCTCAATAATTTTTAATTCCATCTAATTTTTTGCGATAATAGTGATAATCTTAAAATAATTAAACCAAGAAAAAAAAAAAAATTTTTTTAAAAAATGAATAATTCTATATATTCTCCATTTTTATTTAATAAAAAAAGATTTTTTATATTCTAAAGATTTCAAATTACTATTGATGATTTTCAGTTAAGAATTTATTATACTTGTTATATTGTATTAATACATCTTATCTATCCGTTATTATTTTTTCTGTGTAGTACTCCTTTCCGGCAATTTTTACTACTCTTTTCCATATGTTCACGTTTCTCGACCATAATTTTTATTAGATACCAGTTTGCAGTTGATGAAGCATATCGTGACCGGGTGTGGTATATAACAGATAAATAAAGTTTCGATTTTAAGCGAACTTTTTCTTTTAAAAGAAATATATGTAATTATGTATAAAATTCAGTTATAATATAAAGTCGGTAGTATATCTGAATATATAATAAACTTGAATAGCAAATATTATTAACAGTTAATCCAATTTTTGCAACCTAATGATGAAACAGAAAATAAATGCGTATTTCTATTAGGAAAACTTAAAAACTTTTACTCCATAACGATATTCTCAGTATTACTATTATCTTATCTAATGACTATTATTTCGCCCAGGATTTATAATATATAACTAAGACCATTTACTTTCAGAATATCAAAGACTGGGAAAGCGGAAAACTGGTATTATCTTTAAGCACTAACATTTTACTTTGTAAAACGAAATTACAGCTACGAGCCGAATTAGCAATCGTATTGCGTCAACATTCAACTATGTCACACTAAACTTCCAAAGGTTAAAATACCGATATTTTTAATTCTGTAGGAAATTGAAAGAAAACCAGAAGGGTTAGTTAAGATGCACTCTTTTCTTTAATATAGCGAAAGCTTCTAAAGTACTACTGACGGCTTCATAGAACAACTTACACCACATATAATCCGGAAAACCTTAACTGTCATCTAGTTGAGAGTTCATTAGTTGAGAGTAAACCGAGAGTGCCTAATAAGCCTTAAGTATTAAAGAGAGAGATTCGGAAATCAAAGGTTTAACTTCCTAAACAATTTTTTAAATCCTTTGGGTGAGTTCTCATCATTCGGTGGAAAAACCTTACTATTGGCAGTGATCAGATCCATACTTCATTTGGTCTATGACATCTTGTCCAAACTTTTAAAGAAATTATCAAAATCTTCTTTAAAAATTCAAAATTTATATATCCACGTTTTATGAATTTTTAAATA